>JADBJO010001098.1:370000-372500 GCA_016801955.1 Conus betulinus
GGATGACATTTTCAGACGGGAAACATTTTTTGTTTCTCGTACTTCAGGGTGATGTACCTATAGATTTCGCTAGTGAAGGACGATCGGTCGTCCCAGATACTTGTTATATGTATACTGCTTGTAAACAGTACTGATGCTGTATGAAATAAGCAGCGTATACATGTACACTATGTTGTACAATATGTACACAGATCTGATCTCCACTGCATATGCATAAACTTTGTTATTTCTCCGTAGGAAAAAAAAAAACGACTTTTAGGAGAATAAGAGTGTTGGGAAAATAGGACTTCTCGGGAAGGTGATGGGTTGGGGGGGAAAATATGAACGTTGGGGGAAGTACGGGGGTTGGGAAACAGGAGTGTTGAGGACACAGAGGCGTTGGGGGGGGGGGGGGGGGGGGGGATAGGAGTATTAAGAAAACGGAGGTGTTGGGGAAACAGAAGTATTGAGAAAACAGAGGTGTTGGGGAAATAAATGTTAGGGAAAGAGAGATGCTTACCGAATAGGATTTTAGGTGATGGGGGAACAGAAGCGTTTAGAAAAGAGAGATGATGGGGGAAAAAAAGTATTGAGAAAACAGAGAGGTGCTGAGAAAATAAATATGCTAGGGAAATAAAGATGTAAAAACAGGATTTGGGGGAAAACAGAAGTGTCGGGGGAAAGGTTCTTGGGGAAAACAGAGGTTGTTGGGAAAGTAGGGGTGCTGAGGAAAAAGAGGTGTTAAGGAAATAGGGGTATTGAGGAAAGAGAGGTGTTATGTGGGGGGGTGGGGGGGGGGTAGGAAGGTTGAAAAAACACAGAGGTGTCGGGGAAATAGGAGTGTTGAGGGGGAAACACAGATGCTGTGGGAAATAGGAGCGTTGAGGAAAACAGAGCTGTGTTGGGGAAATAGCAGTGTTGAGAATACAGAGCTGGGGGAAATAGGAACGTTGATAAAACAGAGGTGTTGCGGAAATAGAAGTGTTGAGAAGACAGAGGTGTTAGGGAAATAGGGATGTTGATAAAACAGAGCTGTTGAGGAAATAGGAGTGTTGAGAAAACAAAGGTGTTGGGGAAATAGAAGCGTTGAGAAGACAGAGGTGTTGGGGAAATAGGGAACGTTGATAAAACAAAGGTGTTGGCGAAATGGGAAGTGTTGAGAAGACAGAGGTGTTAGGGAAATAGGGATGTTGATAAAACAAAGGTGTTTGGAAATAGGAGTGTTGAAAAGACAGAGGTGTTAGGGAAATAGGAACGTTGATAAAACAAGGTGTTGGCGAAATAGGAGTGTTGAGAAGAAACAGAGGTGTTGGGGGAAATAGAAGTTTGAAAACAGAGGTGTTGGGGAAATAGGGATGTTGATAAAACAAAGGTGTGGGGGAAATAGGAGTGTTTGGGAAAACAGAGGTGTTGGGGAAATAGAAGTGTTGAGAAGACAGAGGTGTTGGGAAATAGGGGGATGTTGATAAACAAAGGTGTTGGGGAAATAGGAGTGTTGAGAAAAACAGAGGTGTTGGGGAAATAGAAGTGTTGAGAAGACAGAGGTGTTAGGGAAATAGGGATGTTGATAAAACAAAGTGTGTTGGGAAATAGAAGTGTTGAGAAGACAGAGGTGTTGGGGAAATAGGGATGTTGATAAAACAAAGGTGTTGGGGGAAATAGGAGTGTTGGAGAAAACAGAGGTGTTGGGGAAATAGAGTGTTGAGAAGACAGAGGTGTTAGGGAAATAGGGATGTTGATAAAACAAAGGTGTTGGGGAAATAGGAGTGTTGATAAAACAGAGCTGTTGGGGAAAGTAGTAGTGTTGAGAAAACAGAGGTGCTGGGGAAATAGAGGCGTTGAGAAGACAGAGGTGTGGGGGGATATAGGGACGTTGATAAAACAAAGATGTCGGCGAAATAGGAACGTTGAGGAAACAGGGGTGTTGGGGAAATAAAAGGAACGAGGAAATAGAGCTGTTCGGGGGGGGGGGAAGAAAAAAAAAACCCTAGGTGTGTAGGTGCCGGCTGGACGTGTGTAATGGAGAAGTTATGTCCAGAGAGGCGGTCATGTTGGCCACTCGAATCAATTGGCCTGTATTGGCTTACCTCTTAAGGAACACACTTCGTGGTCATGGAGAGACTAGACAGCTCGGAGAGTACAAGACGGGGCAGGGGGACTAGAAAGGTGGAACAGGAGGGGAGAGAGATCACACACACACACACACACACACACACACACACACACACACACACACACACACACACACCGCGCGCGCGCGCGCGCAGAGACAGAGAGAGAGAGAGAGAGAGAGAGGAGAGAGAGAGAGAGAGAGAGAGATGTGAGTGCAGATGTGCGTGAGACGACGTGTGAGTGTGTGCAAGTGCGTGCGTGCGTGCGTGCGTGTGTGTGTGTGTGTGTGTGCGTGTGCGTGCGTGTGTGCGTGTGTGTGTGTGTGTGTGTGTGTGTGTGTGTGTGTGTGTGTGTGTGTGTGTGTGTGTGTGTGTGTGTGTGACAGATAGACAGACATAGACTGACACAT
>JADBJO010001098.1:380000-387500 GCA_016801955.1 Conus betulinus
TGTGTGTGCTGGATGCTCCCTGGATTTGAACCAGCAACCTCTGATTGCAATATCGGTATAACATGGTTGACTGTTTTATATAACGTCACACACTGGGCCACGAAGCTCATGGCTCGCAGTCACATCGCCGGAGAATTCGAGCATCACGTGCTCAGTGTGTGATGTCAGGGACAGCTCACCGTGACATGACGGCCACACAGTGCATCGTCCGTTCTTCCCGCCGCTGGAGATGAGCGTTCGCATCGACCGAGAAGAGGCTTGTTACATACAGTCTTTCTTTCTTACTGTGACAAATATTTGCTGAACAGATCTCTGTTGTTGTCATAAGCCTGTCCTTGTGGTGCAAACGTTGCGCTCCCACATTCACACGGTACAGTCTGAGAGACTGCGAGAGGGAGAGTCTGTGATAAACTTACGCCACGTACAGAGGGTGGCAGGTTTTCCTCACAGGTGAGTAGCCATTACATTTTTTTTTACCGGGTCAGCAGTGGGGGACACTTTCAATTTTGTCTTACGTTTCTTTGTCATTTCCTTTGTCTCATCGGTCTGATGTTTGAAATGGAATAATGGTGTGTGTTAGGTAGGCTGCTGTAGGTGCCCCTTATACAGGGGGGGAGTTTTGTGTGTGTGTGTGTGTGTGTGTGTGTGTGTGTGTGTGTGTGTGTGTGTGTGTGCCTTTTAAAGCATTCACACAAAGTGAACCTCAACTTGCTGTTACACAAGCTCCAGTGCAATGGTATCAGGGGGTACTGTGCATGCGTTGATGTCCAACTCTTTCAGGGACTGGTGCGGTGGATGGCTTTGCATCCTCATTTGTGAGCGTGAGATCAGCGGTACCGCACGGGTCGGTGCTGGGGCCATGTTTGTTTCTGACATTTATCAGTGACCAGCCAGACAGCTTGAACACGACAGCAAAATTGTCTGCGGGCAATACCGACTGCATGCAGGATTAGCTCCAGACACTAAGATCAAGAACAGCTGCAACAAGATCTTCACACAGCCTGGCCGACAGAAAGAGGAGCTGGAACATGGAGAGTCGTCCTGCGAAGTGCCAATCTCTGACAATCACCTCGAGCAGGAAACCATGCAAGTACTCCTACGTTCTGCGTGAATACCCTCTGGACACTGTCAGGAGAGCCAGATACCTTGGCATCATCACTCACCGACAGGTCAGCTGGAACGACCACTTCAGTGCCATCTGTGCCATGGCAAACAAGACCATGGCTTTTCTCAGACGGAACCTAAAGATCAGCAGCACCAGTATTAAGGAGCGAACTTACAGAGCTTTGTGCGCCCTTGTTACATAATGCGTCTCCTCTCTGGGAGCCATATACACAGGAAAATGTCAGCAAAGTGGAAGCAGCGCAGAGACGAGCAGCCAGTTTGGTCTGAATCGTCACAGGAACTAAAATGTTAGCTGCACGCTGGAGAGTCTGGGCTGGCCGACACTGGAAAGCCGACGGCAAAAAAAAAAAAAAAAAAAAAAAAAAAAAAGCCTGGCTGTCCACACTGCACAAGATCTGCGTCAGCCTCGTCCATCACCCCAGCTTGCAAGCGCAACTCCTACCCCTCCCTCCCCCCCCCCAACCTCCCCCCCCCCCCCCCCCCCCCCCCCCTTTCCACCCACTCTTTCCACTCCTCTACTTCTCTTTCAGCAATGACGAGAAGACAATCAGTAGTTCAGCCTCGTTCAATTCTGAATCCAGTCCTGAGATTCCACATTCTCCTGAAGAAACAACCAGAGAATGAAAATGGCCTATCAACGGAAGGTGTGAGGGACACAGCTTGCAACATGCCTGATGCGTCGGGAGTTAGATCTCAAAGCCAGAAAAATACAGTGACCCGACACCCATCCACCGACCCACCCGTACCCACCCCTCTACCTCCCCCTCCTGCCTTCCCCATTCTTGAACGCATTACCCGGCCTGCACAGAAAACCGACAGCAGAAAATGGACCTGACACATCCTCGCCTGATCAAGTTATCAGTATGCCCGTCTTTTTCACGTGTGTGCCAGAATAATCAACGTACTGATCTTGGGCCCTTGACAGAAGTGTACGAGCACATCTCTCTCTCTCTCTCTCTCTCTCTCTCTCTCTCTCTCTCTCTGTGTGTGTGTGTGTGTGTGTGTGTGTGTGTGTGTGTGTGTGTGTGTGTGCTGACCTCTCCTCTCCTCGCCTCTGTAGCAATGATAAAGATCAGAAGTGATCGTGGTGGTTACCTGGAAGACGACGACGACGACGACGAAGAAGAAGAAATACTCTCCGTTCAAGACTTTTAATATCAGTGTAAAGGCCAGTGTTCCGCTCATAGACCTACGTCGATGCTGGACTTCTAACACCCGTGTATTGACAGTCCCTGTGTGTTGACAATGGCTTACATAAACTGTCAAAAGAAAATTCCTCTCTCTCTCTCTCCACCTTTCCCTCCCTCTTCTCTTCTATTCGTCTCCCTCTCTCTCTCTCTCTCTCTCTCTCTCTCTCTCTCTCTCTCTCTCTCTCTCTCTCTCTCTCTCTCTCTCTCACACCAATGTTTTGTCAAGTGTTGTCATTCGGTAACCCACTACTATTTCCCACCCCACCGCCCTTCGCTCTCTCACCCACCCCATGGAGAAGAATGCTTCAGGTGTCAAGAGACAAGAACTTCAAAGTTCTGTGCCTCTCCACAGAAGTTGGTGCCTATAATGGAGGGGGGGGGGGGGGGGGGGACAAAACTGGCAGGTGTGTGTGGGGTTATAGTGAAGACGAGGGGGTGCGTGTCTAGGAGGAAATACTAGGGGCATGCAAAACCAGTGTGTTTGTGCAGATGCGTGAGAATGTATTCAGTTGACATTGTATAGCGTTGTCACAGGGCTGCACACGTCTCTCGTTAATACCCACCTTGCCCTCTGTCGCAGAAGACAAGTCTGTTGACAGAGAGCAGCTCAGCGCGAGCCATTCAGAAAGCAAGCTGCTTGACACCAATAGACCATCATCTGTGTTCATGTGAATAAACCCAAAAGCTCCATCATCATCATCATCATCATCATTGTCGTCATTATCATTACTATTATTATAACATCATTGTTGTTATCATCATTATGGTTATCATTATTATTGTTGTTATCATCATCATCATTATTATTATCATTATCATTGTTATTATCATTATTGTTGATGTTTTCGGTAGTAGCAGTAGTAGTAGTAGTAGTAGTAGTAGTAGTAGTAGTAGTTGTTACTGTTGCTGTTGTTGTTGTTGATGTCTTCGTCGACATTATTCTTATTGTTGTTGTTGTTGTTGTCAATGATATATGTGTCTTGGCGAGTGTTATTAGACAACTGTCGAACAAGCAAGACCCAAGCAGATTGACTTTCAGCGTTTGACTCTCAGCTCATAGAGGGAAGGGAAAGATATCCTTCCGAACCTTTTCTCCTCTACATAAATAGTCCTTTCCACCGTGTAGCAAGGCTTTTTTTGTTCAGCCGCAGAAAACAACGCTCTAATAAGAGAAGTAAACAGTTTTGAAAAAGTTTTCATTAAATGAGCTTCGCTATTTTGACGCAAAGAAACTGGGGAACAAGGAGGAGGGGGGTTACGAAGGGAAATCTTTCACAGACAGTGAATTTCAAACACAGTGCCTTATTCAGACGCAATCAACAGTGAAGATAGACCCAAAAAAACAAAAGTGTAAACGTAGACCAAATCGCAAACAAAGCAACAAGCAAACAAAAGTAGGCTGTCCCCCAAACTGTTGTTAGCTAACATAACTGAACACGTTGTTGTTGCAAAAGCACGGGCCTGCTTGAAAAGATTCACGTCTTGCGAGCCATTACTACAGTGCCAGAGGTTCACTGTATCCAGGGCACGGCTCCATGGGAGGCAGAGCACCACCTACACACCTCCCGCCACCTTTGACCTGCCCTGGACTGAAGTGGGTATCCGTTTACGGTCGGGCGGACGGTAAAGAAATTTGAAGTTATTGATTACGCACCGCCAGAAACAAAAACAAACAAACAAACAAAAAAAAAAAAAAACGAAAAAAAAACAAAAATTTTAAAAGATGCAAAGCATATAAACGTACTCCCAGTTTGTCTTGAATACGCGTGAGATATTCCATAAAGAAGAAAAAACCGTTATTGGCAGTAACGGCCATAACGGTAAAATAAAACATCGGGCATTATCGGTGACCAATAATGAATACACCTACACAATTTCAGAAAGATTGACCAAGTACTTTCTGAGATATTCCATAAAGAAGAAAAACCGTTACGGGCCGTTAAAGCAGTTAGTAACGGATATAACGGTAGAATAAAACATCGGGCATCATCCGTGACCCCCGTAATGAACATACCTACAAATTTTCAGAAAGATCGGCCCAGGAGTTTTTTCTGGAGCGAGTGGAACACATTTTGACCACGGACGGACAGACAGACACACAGACAGCATTTCTTCGTTCCCATTGTAAAGTAGTCCCTGTTCTCTAAGAACTGGGAGTACAAAAAAGGTAGACAAACGAATCATAAGACAAAACACACGACGCGTTTCGACCTCTTTAGTCGTCTTCAGGCAAGACACACAACACCCAGGACAATGAAAATGAACGAGCAGTCACTTGCCTTCATCCAGTTCGGCGCAAGATGAGAGCGTTGAAAGCAGTAGACGGATACCTGATTCAGTCCAGGGCTGGTTACAGGTGGCGGAAGGTGAGGGTGGGGCTCTGCCTCCCATTGAAGCCTGTTCAACGCCTTTCTTGCGCCGAACTGGATGAAGATAAGTGACGGCACGTTCATTTTCGTTGTTCTGAGTGTTGTATATCTTGCCTGAGGAAGACCTCGTTCTGGTGGTGTGGTGGTCCCTATCCAGATTGATATGGTGTCGTTCTGCTGGTGATGAGTGTTACCTATCCATCTTATTCTAGTGGTGAGAGTGGTCAGCCTGGTCTGCCCTGTCACTTTTTTGGTGCGTGTGGATGTTAGACCCGAATATTATTACTAACCAGTTGGCTGTCAGGCGCTTGGGAGTGGAGAGAGAGAGAGAGAGAGAGAGAGAGAGAGAGAGAGAGGAGGGGGGGGGGGGGGGGTTGTGAGGGGTAGGGGTAGGGGTCGAATCCCGCTGAAACCCAACATCAAAATTAACGAACCAGTAGATTAAGTCTTGCTCCCATGATGAAATGAAGCAGACGCCCATACCTCGAAACGAATGCTTGCTCACGACGCCGAATCGTCAAGTAAACATGACGACACACAGCGCACAGAACAAACAAGGAGACATCTGTTGAGTTCTTCTTGGGAGCAAGAGGTACCCTGCTTGTTCTGTTGATTGCTGTTTACTGTTCCCCCGCCCCGTTTTAGGGTTTCCTTTCGTACAGACATCAAAAGTCTGGCCGTTTTCGCTTCCCATTTGAACGTGTTGTCGTTCTGTGGGCGGTGGCTAGTGTTAGGTGCTGTCACCTGTTCGTCATCTGGGATGGTTTTACCCGTCTGCAAGAGTCCGTTATGGTGGCTATGAACGGTGTACCTCAAGGTAAATAGCCAACAGTCAAAGAAACTTCCTGAACAAAATGATACCACACAATCCGGGTTTTTTTGTTTTTGTCCAACATATATTTTTTTCTTCTTTTTCTGTTATCAAAACGACAAACTCCAATTTTTATGTACAGATATTTTAAATAACCAACAAGAAGGGTGACTATTGTTCCTATGATGGGGTCAGTTTACATGCCCGTAACTCCTAAACGAATGCTGCCGACGGCACCAAGTCGCCTGGTCGTTTAGTGCAGAGATCGTGACACAGTCGCACGGAACAAAGAAAGAATCAAACCTCCCACAAGAGGATGTCTGAATGTGTGCTAGGCGAAGTGGTAGCATAAGCCACGTTCGCTTGGAGTTACGGGCGCGCGTCATTGTCTCGTCATAGAAGCAAGAGTTACCCTTCTTGGTCATTCCCTGTTTACCGTTCCTTGCCTCGTGCAAGATTTCCTATTCATACAGATCATGCTTTTTCTTGAAGGTCCTCACTCCAAAGACCGCTTGTCTTTTTACTGGTGGGCACTTTTGGCGCTCTGCCTGCTGGTGACCCGGTGTGGACGACCTTGACGGGGTCAAGGACGCTGCCCTCCCGGAGGTCGGAGCGGATGTTCCAGGCGACGGTGGGCCTCATCAGATGGGCCAGGACCCTCTCCTCCTCCTCCTCCCTGCTCCACTCGCTTCTGATGCTCGTGCCCGCTGCGCTCGTGCCCACGCTGTTCTTGTCCTCCGTGCCCGTCGTGCCCGTCGTGCCCCGAGAGCTGCAAGAGAGCGGCGTGAAACGGCCGCTGCTGACGTCACTGGATGTGGTGACGTCATCGCGATTGTGGTTGCGTCGCCGACGGTGAGTGGCGTGATACACCCTGTTGACAGATGTGGTGGTGATGACGGGTGGTGGTAGTTATTGTTGTTGTTGTTGTAGTTGTTCTTGTTGTGGTTTGTTTTGTTGCGTTTTTTTTTTTTTGTTTGTTTGTTGGCTTTCTTTTCTTTTGTCAGAGAGCGTGAATGTGTGTGTGTGTGGGGGGGAGGGGAGGGGGGGGGGGTAAAAACATGTATGGTAGGCACGTTCCCACACATGCTCTCTCAAACTCAGCGAGTGAAAAGGTAAAATTAATGTCATTAAAACTTTACCGACCGCATTTTAAAAAAAGGGGGGAAAAAAAGAAAGAACGAACGAAAGAAAGAAAAACAGCGAAAAAGCTGATGCACCTACACAAATTTGTTGCGAACAGAAAAAAAAAAAACATTCCTCTGAAAAAGTATATTCGGTAAGATGCTACAAAACCAAAAGGTCAGGGACGGTCATGTAATGTCCCTCAAAACGAATAAATTGTGCTGTTTTCAGTTGACTTCGTTTGCAGTCTGATAAGAAACAGCGAATGTTAAGCCTTCTCTTTATTTTAGGGGTGGGGCAGGGGGTTGGAAGGGGAGGTGGGGGCAGTATCATTTTGTGGGTGTGAATTTTTGAAAATCGAATACATCGACAGTTCCAGGATAACATTGTATAAATCTTCACCTATGCATCCATGCTGCACGTTTTACACATTTTCACGGTAAGTCCATTTCGAAGCTGACGGCGATCACATTCACACACAAACACACGTACAGACGCACGCACACGCACGCGCACGCACGCGCGCGCGCGCGCACACACACACACACACGCACGCGTGCACACACACACACACACACACACACACACACACACACACACACACACACACACACACACACACACACACACACACACACACACAACGAATCAATGTGAAAATGAAGGCATCTGGCGACTGCATGATGTACAAGTTTTGTCAATAACATTTCATAAAATGCCCCTACGAAAGATTTAGTGCTTCGTTCTAACTTTGTCCGTCCCGGGGATGTCTATGATTATCTAGCCCTTTACATCAGACAATATGTTCTTTTGAATATATTTTTTTTTCAAACTCTAGATTTCCAGTATGCAGCACACACACACACACACACACACACACACA
>JADBJO010001098.1:392500-400000 GCA_016801955.1 Conus betulinus
TCCGTCAAGGCTGTATAGGTTGGGTTGTTTTTTTTTTAACAAAAAGTTCCTGGCTCTTTCGGCTTTAAAACGCATGAGACAGGCAGGTCTCTCGAATTGTCTGCTGATGTCACACACCAGTGGCTGACTGACTGTAACAGATTACGCTGGCCGCTCTGCTGACAATTCCTCTATGGCTTTTCTATGTGACGACTTGCACAACCGGTATAAAACCAGGGTGACAGATTCTGAGCATGGAAAGGTGGGGGAAAGGGGGGGGGAAAGGGGGGGGGGGGGGGGGGGGGGGGAGGGGAAACGATGATACAGGGTCCACCCAACTCAAGCATCATCTCCAGCTCGCAGACCTAATTGGAAGCTGCACGGATTGTTCCGTGACCGGCTCATTAATTTTGGGGCGAGGAGTCCCTCCCGATGTCATGCATCTTCCGCAGGGGGTTGGCGTCAGAATGTAGTCTACCTGAGTTCCTTTCCTTGGGGAGATGTTGAAATGCTGGATATGGCGTCCATGAAAATGTGAAGAGTATACTGAAGAAGAAGAGCTAAAACTGAATCACAGACAACTCCTTTTTCGAAAACAATTGTTGTCACTTTTTTGATTGTTTGGGACAAAGAAAAAAAATCCCTCCCCCCCCCCCCCCCCCCCCCCCCCCCCCCCCCCCCCCCCCCCCCCCCCCCCCCCCCCCCCCCCCCGCGCGCGCCCATTTTCCCACGTGCGAATCACAAATAACTTTCCCCAAGAAGAAATCGTGGACAATGATAGGAAGAGTGGCTAACCTGGCCCCACCCCCTGATAAAAATCTAAAGGAAAGGGAACGAAGGATGAAGAGAGGAAAAATTTACCGCACGATTCTTGAGCGACTAACTTGTGAAACGCAGGAGAGTCTGTCATTTTGACACCGAGTCAGTGAAAGACAGAGAGAGAGCGGTGTGGGGCAGGTGAACCAGGGGCAGGTGAACCAGGGGCAGGTGAACCAGGGACAGGTGAACCAGGGGCAGGTGAACCAGGGGCAGGTGAACCAAGAGCAGGCTTACCAACAGGTCGCATGACTGAAGAAAGAACGCTTTCCAACAGATCGCACTTACCAAGTTTCACCTTCGTCATCAGATCAGTTTTGCCAACAGTTTTACGCTTACTTCGGATAAACACGATCTGATCACACAGACCGAAAAGAGAACACCCAGCGCCAGGTCAAAGTTACCAACAGACCAGACTTGCCAGCATTTTGACACTTGATGGCAGAGTACTACTCTTGCTCAGAGATCACGTTTATGATTCATACTTACACACAGAGCACACTTATCCACAGATCCCATTTGTCAACAGATCAGACTTATCTACAGATCAGACTTTACAACTTGTCACACTTATCCAAAGATCACACTTACAAAAGATCACACTTATCAAAACATACTACTTGTCAACATATCACACTTATCAAAACATACTACTTATCAACAGATCACACTTATCAAACACATACTACTTATCAACAGATCACACTTATCAAAACATACTACTTATCAACAGATCACACTTATCAAAACATACTACTTATCAACAGATCACACTTATCAACAGATACCACTTATCAATGTATCACCCCGATCTACAGATCCCACTGATCAACAGTTCACAAGATCACACTTGTCAACAGATCACACTTATCAAAAGATCACACTTATCAACAGATCACACGTATCTACAGATCACACTTATCAACAGATCACACGTATCTACAGATCACACTTGTCAACAGATCACACTTATCAAAAGATCACACTTATCAACAGATCACACGTATCTACAGATCACACTTATCAACAGATCACACGCATCTACAGATCACACTTATCAACAGATCACACTTATCAAAGAGATCATACGTATCAAAAGATACCACGTGTCTACAGATCACACTTATCAACAGATCACACGCATCTACAGATCACACTTATCAACAGATCACACTTATCAACAGATCACACGTATCAAAAGATACCACGAGTCTACAGATCACACTTATCACAGATCACACTTATCAACAGATTACACTTATCAACAGATTACACGTATCAAAAGATACCACGTATCTACAGATCACACTTGTCAACAGATCACACGGATCTACAGATCACACTTGTCAACAGATCACATGTATCTACAAATCACACTTATCAACAGATCACACGTATCTACAGATCACACTTATCTACGAATCCCACTTAACAGATCCCACTTATCTACAGAACACACTTCTCTACAGATCACACTTGTCTACAGACTACACTTATCTACAGATCCGAATTATCAACACAGTCACACTTATCAACATATCACACTTATTAACAGATCACACTTATCAACAGATCACACTTATCAACAGATACATTTATTTATCATCACACTTATCTGCAGATCACATCACACTTACCAACAGATCACACCTACAGATCATACTTGTCTACAGGTCACGCTGATCTACAGATCACACATATCAACATAATACGCTTATCAAACAGATCCCACTTCTCCACAGATCACCCTTATCAATAGATCACACCTACCAACAGATCATCCTTATCAACAGATCACACCTACCAACAGATCATCCTTATCAATAGATCACACCTACCAACAGATCATCCTTATCAATAGATCACACCTACCAACAGATCATCCTTATCAACAGATCACACCTACCAACAGATCATCCTTATCAACAGATCACACCTAGCAACAGATCGCCATTATCAATAGATCACACCTACCAACAGATCGCCCTTATCAACAGATCACACCTACCAACAGATCACCCTTATCAACACAGATCACACTTACCAACAGATCATCCTTATCAATAGATCACACCCACCAACAGATCATCCTTATCAATAGATCACACCTACCAACAGATCACCCTTATCAACAGATCACACTTACCAACAGATCATCCTTATCAATAGATCACACCCACCAACAGATCATCCTTATCAATAGATCACACCCACTAACAGATCATCCTTATCAACAGATCACACCCACTAACAGATCATCCTTATCAATAGATCGCACCTATCCACAGATTATCCTTATGAATAGATCATCCTTATCAATAGATCACACCTACCAACAGATCATCCTTATCAACAGATCACACCCACCAACAGATCACCCTTATCAATAGATCACACCTACCAACAGATCGCCCTTGTCAACGGATCACACCTACCAACAGATCACACACACATATTTCCACAGATCGCACTTATCCGCAGACCACACTTGCTAACGGAGCCACACTCACCAACACGCCTCCACGCAAACAGTCGGCAGACAGACCAGCAGGCGGGGAGGAAAAGACAGGGGGAGGAAATGAAATGACGGCAACAGTCCCTTGCACTGCGGGTTTGAAGCGCTGCAGTGCCGTGCACAGACCGTCACACCCCCAGCTCTCCGAGATCGCTGGGCTTGAGGGAAGGGAGTAGGAGGAGGAGGGGGGTGGAGGCGGGTAGGGTGGAAGGGATACAGTTGGGGAGAGGTGGGGGAAGGAAGGGGGGCGGAGGGGGAGGGGGGGGGAGTCAGACAGGTGAGAAAATCGACGTCTGGGCAGAGTTCTATGTGGGCAGTTTGTCTTGAACACAGAATACTCTCCGTTTCTCTGGGGCTTGAATAGGGAGGCCCAGCGTAAGCAACCAAAACCCTGATGACATATGCCTTTGTCGTTTCCAGAAAAGAGTGTCGCAATGCCCCTCCATCGGCTGTCCCAGAGTGTCTTTCTCGACAGGCTGCAGAAGATCCGAAACAAAGTTGCTCGTGTGATTTTTCCGAAGCTCAAAATTCGAACACGTGTCGATCTCGACTCCTTCATTCTCTTCACTGGCTCCCAGTTCTCCGACAGAATGGATTGTGAAATCTCCAGTTTGGATTTTTTGTGTCCATCTCAAACAGCACCTAACTACTTCTCCGTACTTTTAACACATCTGTATTCCCTCTCGCCAGCTTCGCGGTTCCCTTTACACAAGACTCTTGAAAAGTCCCTGTTTCGGAACTAAGACCTACTGTGAAAAATATTACGCAGTCCAAGCCGCTTATAACGAAGTCGGATGTTACGAATGCTGGATATATCGAAGCAAAAGGGTTGTCCCGGCAAAAATGCCGGATATAACGAAGCAAAAAGGCTAGTCCCCGCAAAAAAAATCTTTCTGTACATGAATAAGAATACGTCGGATGTAACAAAGTCGGATGGAACGAAATGCCGCTTATAACTGTATTTACCAAGCTTCAGCAATTTGGAGCGGTCTGTCTTTCATTCGCACTCACTTTGGATCTTTCTCTCTTCCTTCAAGTCTCACATAAAACCTAGTATTTGAAAGAATTTGACCACATTTCTGTCAATCTCTTCTCTTGTTGCTCCCCGAATGATATGTTTGACTTTTTAGGTGTGTGTGTGCGATGTGTGTGTGTGTGTGTGTGTGTGTGTGTGTGTGTGTGTGTGTACGCGCGCGCTCGCGCGCGCACGCACGCACGCACGCGCGCCGGCATACTATCGTGCATTCGTGTGTGCGTTTGTACATGTATGTGAGGAGTGGGGAAATGTGTTGCAAGTGTTTCAGAGTTTTGTCGTGCTTTTGGCTCGGTTATGGTTTCATTTATCAGCATATTTGTACTGAAGGAGTAGAATGACTGTCTCGGCGTTGTTTTTTTTTTCATTGTAAACCCCCCCCCCCTTTTTTTTTTTTTTGGATAGGTCAGGTGTTTTGATGTTTGATTTCCCTTACTTTTGCAAACGTCGCGAGCATGGAACTGGATGTATGCGCAGAAAATGTTGTTAGTAGTAGTATTGCATGAGCTGGCTCCGCTGGTGTAGGTTTTGATGAAACGCTCTCTCTCTCTCTCTCTCTCTCTCTCTCTCTCACCACCCCCTTCTGTCCCTCTCTTCCTCCTCTCTCTCTCTCTGGCATAAAGTCAGTTTGGGGAAAGATCTAGCATAGTAAAAGTAATCTTCAAGAAAGATGGACACCAAGCCAGCAGCCTACTGATAGATGGTTTTACAGCAGTATAAAGATGAACTTATAAATTCTTATCGATGCCCAGGCATCCTATTTTCCACAAGACTTGAGTTTTAGCGTGCATGCCAGCAATTAAAGTGGCAACGAGCTGCCATTAGCATTATTTGTAATCTATATTTATGGAATAGTAACACTCTAACATTATTCTTGAGAAAATGAGGTGACTGCAGGCAAAAATCTGAAATTTTAAATGTTAGTGTCTGCATTTATTATTTTTTCAATATTTTGATCATCATTATTACCATTATTATTATCATCATCATTCTTATTAGTAGCCTATCATAATTATCATCATTAGGCCTACTACCTCGACTCGCACATTTGCTCCTTCCTGATGTCCATGGACACTCTAATTAACATGCTGGCATCACCCCACTGATGAACACACACCAGAGCACACACGTCTACAGTATACGCTGGGGGCCCTGAGAGATTCAAAGTCTTATCTCAGTCGACATGTGTTTCATCTTTTGTGTCTGTTATCGGAAAGGCCCAGTATGAGTTTGCCCCAATCTCTAGGAGTCTTCGCAGTGTTGGCCTTGAAATTATTCCAATGTTCGTTTGTTGGTTGGTGATGTTTCTTGCTCTTCCCTTAAGTCCGGATGTGCGGCCACTTCCTCTCATGATGTTCAGATCTGAAAGATGGGCTATGGTATAGTGGCTTTGCTCTTGTTTACTTAAGTGATTCTTCAGATTTCTTAGCACATCAGATCGGCCAACCAGTAATCCAGTTCTTATTGTTGCCTTGCCAGCCAGTGTGTCTGCTCTCTCGTTTCCTTTAACTCCAGCATGCCCAGGGCAGTACAACCATATGAGTCTCTCCAATGGAAGGCTGCGCATTAGTTCATTTCAAGCAGGGCTTCCCATTCCACTTTTCACCTTCTGAAGTAGGTTCGTGGAATCAGTCGGTATCAAGGCTTGTTGAGTTGAAACTGGCTTATGGATGAAAGCCAGTGGAGTGCTTGTGTCACTGCTTCTACCTCCGTTGTTAGACTTGAAGTTGTTAAACTGTGCGCACCATTGTCTTCCTGAATAGTTCAGCCATTTTGCTTCACTGTGTATCCCCAGCCTGACTTACCTTTGGTGACAGAACCGTCAGTGTATATTAAAATATCATCTTTTTTGTGCAAAGATCTCTACCAGCAGCTGAATTTCTGCGTTGGTTTTGCCTTCTGGCCATTCTCGACAATGTCTTCCAAGTTCTGGGGCGATGGCAATTTGGTAGAGGTGTTCAAGTGGTCTGGATATTTCTCTCCCATTCCTTGCGTTCTTTGATTGCTGCTAACTGGCACACAAGCTCTTTACTGTCTTCTGCCTGTCCAATCCATGATTTTCCACGTCCTAGCCGAGTGCCTTTTGTTTCCTTGACCGCCGCATGAAGTGGGTTTTGGGGATTTCCAAGCGCTCTGAAATACGCCTTCACCTGTTCCAGCTTGTGTCTGGTCTGCATTGAAGGAAGGTCGAGCAGGTATCGCATAGTTTCAACTGGTGTGTCCTTCGTGGTTCCCAGGATCAATCTCATTGCTTCATTTTGATTCTTTCTAATTTGAGAAGGTTGCTGCTGGACAGTGTTGTAGGCCCTAATCTACAATCTATCACACTGAGTACAAGTGCGTGATACAGTCGGTAGAGATGGCGTTGTTCAATGCCTTTAGCTGCCATTGCTTTCAGGCCAGATAAGCCATTTTTGCATTTAAGAACAATATCAATGCTTTCTAAAGGTTAGCATTCTGTCAAAGCCTACACCCAAATAGCATAGGTTGTTAGTTGATTCAACTGGTATTCCATTGAAGGAAACTGGTGAGGTACTTGTCCTGATGTCTTGTTGTTGAGAGTGAGTGTGTGTGTGTGTGTGTGTGTGTGTGTGTGTGTGTGTGTGTGTGTGTGTGTGTGTGTGTGTGCGCGTGCGTGCGTGCGTGCGTAGGTGCGCACGCGCGCGCGCGCGCGTATGTGTGTTCATCAATGGGGTAATGCCAGCGTGTTAATTAGAGAGTCCACAGACATGTGTGTGGAAGCGTTGTGTGTGTGTGTGTGCGTGCGTGTGCGTGTGTGTGTGTGTGTGTGTGTGTGTTCATCAGTGGGGTAATGCCAGCGTGTTAATTATAGAGTCCACAGACATGTGTGTGGAAGCGGTGTGTGTGTGTGTGTGTGTGTGTGTGTGTGTGTGTGTGTGTGTGTGAGTGAGTGTATGTGTGCGTGTGTGTGTATGTGTATGTGCGTGCGCGCACGCGCGTATATTTGTGTGTGTGTGCGTGGGATGTATTTGAGGGGGAAGAGTTGTTGTCTTATTATGTGTGTGTGTGTGCGCGCGAGAGAGTGCGCGTGCACTTATGCTGTAATTGATGGTCTTGTTCTTGTCCCTAAGTCATTTTCTGAACATTCACGCACGAAGTCACACACACACACACACACACACACACACACACACAC
>JADBJO010001098.1:405000-437500 GCA_016801955.1 Conus betulinus
ACAGGTGTGTCCCTGCATGTAAAGAATTGCGGCAACTAACAGCCTATGAGCACATGACTGTAGAAAATCAACAGGTACGTCCCCTGTGTGTGTACTGTGTGTGGAAATCAACTAATGTGTCCCTGATGTGTACTGAACTGTGGAAATCAACAGGTGTGTCCCTGCTATGTACTGAACTGCTGAAATCATCAGGTGTATCTCCAGTGCATACTGAACTGTGGAAATTGACAGGTGTGTCTCAAATGCATACTAAACTGTAAAAAATCAAACAGTGTATCTCAAGTGTATACTGAACTGTGGAAATCGACAGGTGTGTCCCCAGTGCACACTGAACTGTAGAAATCAACAGGTGTATCCCTAGTGTGTACTGAACTGTGGAAATAAACAGGTATGGACTGAACTGTAGAAATCAACGGGTGTATCCCTAGTGTGTACTGAACTGTGGAGATCAACAGGTGTGTCCCCAGTGCATACTGAACTGTAGAAATCAACGGATGTATCCCTTGTGTGTACTGAACTGTGGAAATCAACAGGCGCGTACAGAACTCTGGAAATCAAAAGGTGTGTACCAGGTGTGAACTGAACTATGGATATCAACAGGACTGTCCCTGATGTGAATTTAAGTGTGGAAATCAACAGGTGCATCCCTCATGTGCACTTAACTGGGGGAATCAAAGGTGTTTACCAGGTCTGTACAGAACTGAGGGAATCATAGGTGAGTTCCAGATGTGTACAGAACTGTGGGAATCAAAGGTGAGTTCCAGATGTGTACAGAACTGTGGGATCAAAGGTATTTTCCAGATGTGTACAGAACTGTGGGAATCAAAGGTGTTTACCTGGTCTGTACAGAACTGTGGGAATCAAAGGTGAGTTCCAGATGTGTACAGAACTGGGGGAATCAAAGGTGTTTACCTGGTCTGTACAGAACTGGGGGAATCAAAGGTGTTTTCCCAGATGTGTACAAAATTGAACTGTAGGAATCAAAGGTGAGTTCCAGATGTGCACAGAACTGTGGGAAATCAAAGGTGAGTTCCAGATGTGTACAGAACTGTGGGAATCAAAGGTGTTTACCTGGTCTGTACAGAACTGTGGGAATCAAAGGTGAGTTCCAGATGTGTACAGAACTGTGGGAATCAGGTGTTTTCCAGATGTGTACAAAACTGGGAAAATCAAAGGTGAGTTCCAGATATGTACAGAACTGTGGGAATCAAAGGTGTTTTCCAGATGTGTACAGAACTGAGGGAATCAAAGGCGAGTTGAAAATGTGTACAGAGCTGTGGGAATCAATGGTGTGTTCCAGATGTGTACAGAACTGCGGGAATCAAAGGTGCTTTTTCAGATGTGTGTACAGAACTGTGGGAATCAAAGGTGTATTTCAGACGTGTACTGAACTCTAGGAATCAAAAGTGTGTCCCAGATGTGTATTGAACTGAATAAATTGACAGTCGTGCTGCCCCATGTTTATCAACTCTAAACCTATGAGATCTGAGCACACACAACAAGCCATTTCAGTCCTGTTAATCATTCTATGATCCCATAATCATAATGTGCTGAACCATCTCACCAACACCTGTATTACCCATGTGAATTTACCTCTGACGCACCACCTCCATGCTAGTATTAAGGATGAGTACACATGTTACGCCTGCTTTTGCTTTTGCTTTTTTTTTTTTTTTATAATACTTCACCTGGGAAAAGTCCCATACTAGCACCCAGACATCTCTTGTAAAATGCGCTGCATTCACATGTACATGCAGATATTTCATAATTTAAGTATCAGTCACATGCTATGTTATTTACCAAAAAGTAATATCCATACACAAGTTTCAATTTTTTATAACTACAGCTTCAACCAACCACAGAGAGCTTTTCATGGCTGTTGAACTCATATTGTAACAAAACTCTCTCTCTCTCTCTCTCTCTCTGTGTCACACACACACACACACACGCACACGCACACACGCACGCACACACACACTGGCATATGCAGCAGAACACATGTTAAAGGAACTCTAGCACATAATGAGATGATAAAACCGGTTTGTCATATATATTCCATGAAACAACACAGTTTGTCCACTGTCATAAGGGTTCACCATATTGTTTTAGACCCCACACCAATGGACTTGCAGGCCTTGCATGTCTTCCCCATGCCTGCCTGTAGCTGTGAGCTTTTGTCCAACAGCCTCTACTAGATTTACCTAGATGGAAAACGGGCAAGGGGGATACTCTGACAATTAAAACTATCAGAGCTGTGGAGGACAATGAAGATGATATCATAGAGGTCAGTGAAGGTCCATTATGGTCAGGCTACACTCTCTTGATAACCTCCTCAAGAGTTGACCAGTCCTGAGAGAAACAATACCTGCAGCGCTGGTCAGGAAATTTGAGCCACATGCTCCATGACAATGGGTGGATGAGACTTGACTGTGTACTTTCAGTGTTCCCACAAGCCCATAGCACACTCTGAGTAGAAGTTGCACAACGACCAAAAAATCCTAAAACTACACCTGTGATGGGACCTCATCATTGTGACAATGGTTTTCCAAAGACCAAGATTCAGTGTGGTTTTGGAGTCCCAAGAGACATTCTGTTCACCAATGTTTCCCCCCCTAGGATTGAGATTCAGTGTGGTTTGGGGGTTCCAAAAAAATTTCCATTCAACTGCTCCACATTCTCACCTCGGGCTTGAAGTCAAACAACCATGGCTGGTGTACCCAAGCTGTCCACATATCAAATCACATGCAGTTCTCAATTCTCTTAACGACAAATCAGCACAAAAGGCTTCTAAAGACATTCGCTAAAAGCTTAAATGGAAAATGCCTACTACATGGAAATGACTTTTTTTTTCTTTCAAAAATACATTTTCTTTTGAAATGTACAACAATTTTTTACATCAGCGTAGTAAACGAGCCTGAAATGAAAAGTGTCCTGAAGACAACGAGTCAGCAGATTTGCAAGGACGTTCACCGATTCCTCAATCCAGATGAACAATATGTTTACAAATGGCCTAACAGAATATTTTACAATGACTGTAAAACTCTCCATGAAAACAACTCAGGGGGAAAAGTACACACAACATGCAGCACACGACATTTCTGAAATGTCTCCCAGTGCACTGTGCTTTTTCAATTTTTTTTTTTTCTTTTTTTTTGGTCACCAATAGATTTCAACATCAAAGGCAATGTCTTTAAATTATCGTTTATAATACAACAGCATCACCTTCCATTAAAAAAAAAAACAAAAAAAAACCCCACACAGCACTAAGTTCTATTTTCAAATGAAGACAATGCATATGTCATCCACATTTTCCTTGCTTCACTTTGCACTCTTTCAAAAGTCTATATAGCTGATCATCATTCAACAACAACAACAACAAAAAACAAAAAAAAAAAAAAAACCAAAAAATCAAAAGACAGCCCTTCAGTCTCCAGTGTTAATCGCTGTAGTGGGTTCTGACCATCCAGACTTCGAACAGCCAGATAGCATAAACCTCAGAAAGCTGTCTTAAAGAGTGACAACATTGGATTTCCTTCAGTTATCGGTTTTTTTTCCCCTCTTTTTTTTTTTTTTTTTTTCCTGGCCTAGCTGATCACATAGCCTTGTCATACTTTTGATATTCTTCTTTTTTTTTTTTTGTCTTTTAACAGCGCACCCAAAATAAACCACTTTTCATATTAAAACATACATTTTAATTCATTCAAATGATAAAAAAAAAAATTTTTTTTTTAAACTTGTCATGTTTAGTCTGCACCAAAAGAAACATTCAGCTTCCATAGACTATGACTAATGATAACTTTAAAATCACACGAATTATTTTACTTCACCGATAAGGTCATGATTGTAAAAACTTTGTTGTATTCTCCTTCTGAAGCAGGTAAAAAGAATCTTTAGAAAACATTTTTTACATGAAAATATATCAGTAGGTTAAAAAAGATTTCTAGTAGTACGAAACGATGAAAGCAAACAATTACACTAAACAAATAAGTGAAAAAAAATAAAAATGAACATACAAATTATTTGAAGATCAAAGAAAGAAAAAAAAAAAGAGTTACAGAAAAATGCAGAAAGAAAAGAACGTGAAAAATGGTAAAACCTACTAAAAAGGAATGAAATTAATAAAGCAGTTTCATGACAGTATCTACCATATCCACATCCATACAAACTTTGCCTCTCTTGCTTGCTCTCTCTCTCTCTCTCTCTCTCTCTCTCTCTCCGGACCTCCAGACAGAGCACCAGTGAGCCAAACTACCAGGATAATGCTCAGCTAGTAACTGAAACCAAATGGATCTTTTGTTTAAAGTTAATGCCTCTCCATTCAAAAAAAAAAAGAAAGTAAAATGAAACGTGTTTCATTCAACAACTAGAACTATACAATCAAGAATCAACTCTTGTTCATGTGAAGATGAAAAAAAAAAAAATTTCTGTCAAGAGAAACATTTTCCCCGAGACCCATCACAGCAACAATTGCACTGACAACACCTCCATTTGAGCAGCATGAATCTCGCCAAGATACTACAACCATAAACACATGCGTACATATCCACGCTAAAGTCACATACGCAATAACCAAGCACCTGTCAACACTAGCATATTAAAGGGGAATGTGTAAGTGTATGGCTCTCTGAAAGCTATGCTGGTTCACTGTCAAACATTTACTTCTGTCTTCTGCCGTAAGAGCAATGCTTTAAATGAGCAAGACCAGGATCACTTTGTGCATCCATCACATCCTGACCCCAATAACCGACACAGCTTGGTCCACCCAGGGTGTGGTTTATCATACTGCACAGATCCATCTCCTCCATGGGAAAATGGATTGGTCTGGGTAAGTTTAAAACATCCCCCAACTGGACACCCAACATACCTCCAAAATATATAGGACTTGTCTCCCCCCTTAAACGCATGGATCGTTCCACGAAATGACATACAGAACTGTCTTCCCCAGGGACAGATATGGCTTGGTCCAAGCCAGACTGACACACAGACGTATCCCTTCCTTGACAGACTGTGGATCAGTCTGAGCTAAACTGACATCGAGACAGGTCTGTCTACCCCCATGGTAAACATGGATCAGTCAGACTGATGTATACATACTTATTTTCTCCTATGACAGAAATGAATGAGTCCCAGCCAGACTGACACGTAGACCTACCTGCTCCATGACATCAAACAGCCCAAACCAAATCTTTTTGCTATTTTATGAAACAATAACATTGGTCATGACCAGCTAAAGTATCATTCAGGATGCTGGCCTATTTCCCCAACGATATTCATGGACCAGTCCAATCAACTTGATCTCAAAACAAAGGGAAGTTTCCATTCATCTGGCCATTTACTCACTAGATTTAATATTGGCTGGAACTCCCCCTTTGCAATCAGGAATCTTTCAAACTTGGCAGTCTAACCCTCTTTAGCACAGACCTCACCCCCTCCCCATGAATAGAACAGCCCCATCTATGTTTATCTTCCTATACTCCCATAAACAGACATAAATCAGTCCTAGTGAGGAGGAGGGGGGGGGGGGGGGGGCACTAAGTGCAGCAGCCATGCACAGGCAACGATATCATAGGTATTGCAAAAGGTAAGTTCTAAGTCTTGGAGAGGCCCGAGTGTGAAGAGGATCAAGATGGATCAGATCACACAGAGTCCAGCTTAGTCATGCCTACAAGGATCAGATTGAAGCAGTCTGCGGCAGTTCACCATACAAACCAACCTCCTCCATGATGGACTAGCGTATTCTGCCCTGTGACAAATCCACCCCAACGGACATGGGACAATCCTGACAAGAGCATAGTTTAAAAAGCAGAAAATACACCCCCCCCCCCCAACCCCCCAGTGATATAATTATACAAATGACCAGTCCAAGCCACTATATCTTATAAACCTACTCTCCTCTATGTTGGACAAGGAACAATTCCAGTCAGTTACAAGTGCTTTCTCTTTGAAACCCACCTCCCCCATGGAATCTTGGTCATTGCCAGCCAGAATATGGTTTGCCCTACAACGGACATGGACATGGGTCTGTTTAATCCAACTGATAAATTACGTCACTGAGCCTCAGATTGGTCTGAGGTACCAGGGGTCAAATGACCTGTGTACGGTAAATATGAGGGGTCAGTTTCAAAACTTCATGGGCCATGTTTTGAGAGGGGATAGAGGGAGGGGGAGGGGATGTTGAGGTAAGGCCTACTGAAGAACCCTAATTTCATTTCCATGAGACATGATTTTTTTTTAATCTGAAGAAGCTGACTCGAGAACCGCCCACTGATGTCATAATAACTGCATCAGTCAGTCATGACAGACGCATTAGGACATAGATGACTGAAATATCTAAAACTGCAAAGAACTTCAAAACACATGCTCAGCAACAGCATTCTTGTTTGAAAGAACCAATTATCATTCATTGACAAAAAAAAAAAAAAGCTAAAGCAAACAAGTCAAGCAGTGCAGGCAGTTGAAAAGTTTCTCATTGTGTAGCATCACCCTCTGACTGTTGACCTGTTACATGCTGACAGTGGCTCATCATAATGGTCTGATACTGGCTGATGGATACGGCTCGGAGGGGCACAGCCGGTCAAAGGACCAAGTGCCATCTACAAATTTTCGCTCCAGTAGCATGGGTACTCTCTACCAATCTGAAGCTGTGCCTCGCCACTTCCTCCAAACCCACAATCACTTCCCCAAACTTCTTTTTCCTATAGAATATCCCATCAAGGAAGAGTTTACAGAGCGCGATTACCCCCCCGTAACACACAAGGATCAGACCCACTCTGTATACACTTGTCTTTCCTAGTCTGGACAAGTTGACAAAACCACCTGTCTCCCACCTGACAGGCATGGGCAAGTCCCCTCCAGAGTGTGGGTTATCACACAGCAGACCTTTCCCTCCCCCCACACCCTCCATGAGGTCAGTTCCGGCCAGGGAACGTTTTACTATACAGGAATATCTCCAGATTTTTTTTGCCAAAGACAATAATTTCCCTCCATCTTGTATAAGCGTGCTCCTTTAGAAATATCTCCGATGATAGTACACTGATCAAACTCTTTCTGTCAGTAAATTCATCCACATCACATCCTAGTATCTTCAATAAATTATACCAAATCTTTCTGTGCGCTTACTTTTATCACCACACTCTCCTTCTCACCCTTTCTGTCAGCAATTTATCACACATGACGTCCACAGCCAACCCTTCATTACAAGTCATATGGGATGGCTGCACATGGACAAGCAGCAGATGCCCCTTGACACTGAACGACCAGCAGCAGGCTCAAAAGAATCATGGACAATGTGAACCTCTCCACTCCACACCAGCAGACCAGAGGGGCAGCAGGATCAACCACAGCGTCAGCTTTCCTCCCTCTGCACTGGCCAACTCCACTAAGGCTATTTACTGGCTATCCAACTTGATGCCCTTCTGTCGATCAATGGATGCAGTTTTCAACCAACTGGATAATGTCACCTGCTCATGGCCAGTCTGTACCTTGTTTTCATTCCATTCAAATAAGAGGCCACCTTGTTGCTAACAAATCATATTTACTCCTACTCCTCAGTCAGTCAAACAACCTCGTTACCAACCAGTCAGACATGCTTAAACTTTACTTCCTCAGCCAATCAAACTTTCTTGTTTCCAACCAATCATGAATATTTTTTTTTGCTCTTCAGCCGGTCAAACCACTTTGTTTTCCAAGTAACTGGACAATTTTTAAGCCCGACCAATTTCCACTCCTCAACCAATCAAACTGCATTGTTTTATTTTTCTCTTCAGAATAAGATTTTACTTTCAAGACTTCATAAAGTTCAGTGAGTGAAAAAAAAGATTTGGTACAAATTTTAAAAAGAGAGTGTTAGTGGGTCCACCACACAGCAGGGACAAATGCAAAATGTCTTTGAGGATGCTCAGAAGATTTTGAAACTGAAAAAAAAAAACCAAAAAACCCCCAACAAAAATCTATAACATTTCGGTCACAGACCATCTTCAGAACTTACAGCAGAAAAATGAAAAACAAAAAAAAAAAACAAATAAATATGTAAAGGCATTCAGGACAATGAAAACAACAAGCAGTCTCTTATTTTCTCATATTCGTTTCCGTTGTCCTGAATGTTGTTTATCTTGCCTGAAGAAGACCGAAGAGGTTGAAACGCGTCATGTTTTGTCTTGTAATTTTTTGTCCCGTTGTTTGGCGGACTCACAAACAACTCTTTTTTCAAATCTGTTTCAATTTCCACCTGCAGCCACCTCACTTCAAAACTAATATGGTACAGCAAACAAAGATTGCAGCAGATCAGACAACAGAAATCACAGAATGCGATGTTCATAAGAGTAGTGACCTAATTTTGCCCTGATGATCTGTGACATGTTCCGGTTCTGGTTAACCAAAGCAAGCATGACTATAAAAAAAAAAAGATTCATTCTGCAGATCCTATTTATCACAATGGAAATGACTGAGCCTCAGGACAAAGACGCTGGGACAGTTCCCACTGCAGCCTTGTCACCGGATCTCCGCTGACATTCACCAGGTGATGGGAAAGACGAAGCAGCAGACTTACAAGCGCAGACACAATTTCAGTTCAGCATTTCCAACACAGTACAAAACCTTCATAATTCCTCCATGCCACAATGTGTCTCAGTCAATGTGGTCAAACTTTCCAGGAGTGCACTGGAGTATGGTGCCCTTGAGAAGAACACTGAACAGGTACACAGAAGTTTTCTTGTGGATGCCTGCATATGACAGTACAGAGTGAAAGGTGACTCCAGCCAGATCCTACAAACAAACCTGGTCCACACTTCACAGGGTGATTGTGCCACTACGGGGGGGGGGGGTGGTGGTGGGGGGGGGACTTAAGGAGCTGACTTAGGACTCCTCCCCCTGGGGCACAATTCCAGTTCAAAGTTCAACGCTTCATTCCACGCTCGCCACTTGGTGGCACCGGCGTCTGCTGCACCGTCAAAATGAAGTCTGTTCTTTGTTAAAGAAATCACCAGTAACACGTTGCACAACTAGCTAAAACAACACACACTCTCAGACACATTTTCTGCCGGCAACAGCTCCACTGGACGTCGATCAGGTCCCACTTTCACATAAGATCAGATCAGTTCATGGCATCAATGACTACAGCACACAGGTTTTAAAAACATCCTCTGTGACCACAGAACACCATCAATTTTCTACCATAAATATGTTTTTGGCTGACAACAGAAACTAGAAGCAAATTTACCAGTTCTCTGCCATTCCAAAAAAATTTGTGGCATCGTCACAAGAACAATACACAGACGTCTGTTCTTTGCCAGCGAACTAAAGCATCTGGTAGGACAAAAGCAGGTCAGTTATCACTTACCTACCCCTCGCAATACATTCTGGTTCAACAACAGCAGCCTGTGACCAGTTCTCCACCACTTAAATTTCAAGTATGTCCGTAGTCATCCTTGTATCAGTTAAACATAATATTTACACTTCACATGCACGCCAGCGGACAGCACAGTTGAAACATTCCACCAGGTCCTCCGAGTTATCCGCGTTATGGCTTCATGCAAGTGCACACATCATGACCTAGGCTGACACGGGGCACAACAGTCATTGTCTCCCACTGTCTGAAGGGCAGGGAGAGTGGATGGTGTTTACATCCCCTACCACTCTCCTCTCCCTTCAACCCCACTGTGTGAAGCGTGGTGCAGGAGGAACAACAGGACTAATGTGGTGTTTATCTCCAACAACCCCTTTATGCAGTGACTAAGAACACAGGGCAGAGTGTTGGGGTGCGTCTCCCTAGGCCCGCCCTCTGCGACAGGTGTGTGGCAAGCCAGGAGGAAGCTCAGAGAGTCCGATTGCACAGAAAGAGCAGCCCCTGAAACAAAGGACTATGATGACCAACACAACTAGCGGGCCATATAGTCAGTCAAACGTCTCCCACGCCCGTGCAGGAGGGGGCTTGGGCTGGCTAGGGGCTTGGGGCTGGCGGGCTGCACTGGTGGGGGAAATCCCGTCACCAAACCCAGAGAACTGCAGTTTCCGCTGCGTCACGCTCGTTTGATCTCCCGTCTTGGGGCCAGCAGAGGTCACACCATGAGAGGCCTGGGCACTGGGTGGGGGCCATGCCATGAAGGGGGTGCCGGTAGAGGCAGGAGCTGGCTGTGAGGATTTGGTGAGCTGATACCCAGGGTTGGATCGGTTGATGGCGCCCCCCGTGGGCATCATTGGAGAGACCCGCCACAGGCTGGTAGAGCGGGTGGTTGGAATGGATGCCGGAGCTGGAGGTCGGGGCGACGTACAGAGGGTTGGAGGTCATGGGGGACACAGGGCGGGGGAAGGAGGGCACGGCAGTGACAGGACAGGTGAGGGTGCCCCCTGAGGGAACTCTGGAGAAGCCGGCACTGGCGGAGGACACCCGGTTGAAAGGAGCGCCAGTGGCTGGTGCAGCAGACAGCCCGCTCCCTGTGGACAGATGATCCAGAGTCCAGTCGTGCATCAACGATCCTGAACCTTCCCCACTGACCCCTTCTCCTTTCTGTGAGAGTGTGGTGGGGGTCTGGTCGCTTGGTTTGCTGCCCGACGTTGAGGAAGGTGACGACTGACTGACCAGGGGGTCAAACAGGTCGGTCAAGTTATCGCTTGAACCCTTGTCGTCGCGATAACCCGAGCGCACAGGAGCATCATTAGGAGCTCTGCGGAAGGCAGCGGTGCGCATGAGGGAACTTCGGGAACTCTGCTTGCGGTCCAGTCCCCGTAAGGAGGATGGGGGCGAGTCGTCCGCCACCGGGCTGCCAGACTGGGCACTCTTCCTGGATGGGGGCTTGCTGTGCAGAGGATCAAACTGCTCCACGCCATCGGCCTCACTCTCACTGGACTCAAAATGGATCAGAGGTTTCTCCTGCTTCTCCTGCCCCTGAGGTTTGCCTGGTTGTGGTCTGGGCATGGGTCTGTGAACGGGCAGTGTCCCCTGGGATGATGCCCACCTTCTCCTGGGAAATCCTCCTGGGTCTGGAGCTGGGTGGTCGTGACAGCTGGGGGAAGGCTGGGGCGAGGAGCCAGTGGATCTGGAATCTGCCGTTCTTCTATTTGACCTAGGAGGCGCTATAGGGGCGGGGTCAGAGGGTTTAGGGATAATGAGACGATCTGTAGGGACAAGGCGATTGGCTGCTATGCTGGTGTCCTTGGCAGGCAAGGGTGGAGGTCGTACGGGGTCGGAGGTAGGTCGATTGAGATCCTCTCACTGGAGCTAGTGGGGGCGAAAGGGGGGGACGCTGCGTGAGGTGGAGGCCATGTCCAGGTAGGGAATGTCTGTCAGGTTGTCGTCCGATGGGGACAGGGCCTCACTGGATGGGGTGGAGGAAATGTCCCCCTCACTGGCACTCTGCACACAGCACACACCTCACCGTTACTAACCACAGAATCAGGTTTATTAGTCGGGCTTCATCACCGCTGTCACTTCCATCATTATTCTATCTGCATCTACTAACTGTTTGGTCTGTTGGCAATATCATGCAAAACCGACAAAGTGACTTTGAGGGAAGGCAGTGGAAAGAATGGCCATGGGCCAGACCTTCCCACTAAAGGCTGGCGTGAATCTCTAGTTCTGATTCCAATCAGTGGGCTGACATAAAATTTTGTCCAACTTCTGCAGGCTTGCACTCTCTTAATTCTCTTCAGCTCTTTCCCTTGAATTTTGATCACCGGTGATTGACAGTTTTCTTCCAGGAATTATGGTATTTAAAACATTTTTGTTATCTTAACCCTCTTCAGTATGCACTTATCTGAGCTTAGTTACGCCGAAAACCATCGGCAAGGTAACTCGTAATTTGAACATGGTTACCCAATTAAAAAAAATAATTTAAAAGAGAGGAAAGGAAATAATGAAATGAAAATAATTTTAAAAATTCTTACAAATATACATGTTGTTATATCGTAAGTTTGAAGAATGTCACATGAGCCATTTACTCGGGAAAAAAAAAATCTTCTTCTTCAGAACTTTCTTCCAAATCGTTGTTCATCATACCTGGAACCTCATCCCAGTCGAAATCTAGGTCACTCTAAGCTTCATTACCCAGCACTTTCACTAAGTCTTATGCCGTAAATCCTACAAAATACAGTATCTCCATCACTAAATCTCATTATAGAACGGCAGAAATCAAAGTAAGCCATGGCAAAAAGCAGCATTTCGACCTCAAAACTTAAAAAATTCGTAACTTGAGAACCACGGCACGCATCGACTCGCGGGTTTTTTGCAAAACGGAAGTAAATGGCTACAGGAAGAAGGAATTCATGTTCTCACAGAAGACTTCCTTTTCTACGAGAAAACATAGCGGCGCCCATTGTTGCCACGTGTTTTACCGGGCGCTGGCAGGCGCTCAGCCTTTTGGCTATGTGATTTCCGGTCGGGGGCGCTAGCGGGCGCGCGCTTGTCAGAGAGTTAAGCAATATATCGCCTATAAAAAAAAAACAAAATAGACACATTTATCACAAATATATTATTATTTTAGAAATAATGCACAGCATGTTTACAAAAAAAAAAAAAACAACATCCGTCATGCAAAATGCAAAAATCTCAAAAACTGTTGAGAGTTTAAACATCCTTTAAATTTAACTAAGGATATTGATGCCATATGTGGGGGCATCATCAGCACTTTTGGGTTTATCGTTCACACTTTATTCACCACTTCCACTGTCTGCGGCGGTTGTCCTTCGGGATACCAACAGCAGTATCACATTAATCAATAATGCTTTATCACTGATTTTATTGTTACTAGTCTAGAGCACAAGAGTCCCTAGTTGCAGCATAAATAATGCTTCATCATCATCACTTTTATGGCTACGGATGTAACTGTGTTCTTTGTTGTACCTACAGCAACATCAGTTTTCTCTGTAATCCTTTATCACTACTTCTACTGTTAATAGTGTTCTCAGCTGTACTATTGGTAGTATTAAGTATATTAGCCACACTTAATTACCACTCAATGTTAACATTGTTGTTTTCCTTGGTGATCTTAACAGCAGTATGCTTATTCATAACATCAAGCTTATGTACTGCTTTAGCTTGTATCCCTCAAAGCACATAAGACTAGGCAAGGTAAAACCAGGCATTCCACTTCATTTTTCACCGTCAAGTTGCATAAAAGAGGTCTAACAAACAGTGTAAGACACTGAAATGTAAAAAACTGAAACATTTAACCACATGGCCAAGCAGACAGCTAGTTTATCTGCACGGAGTATAGTCTCAAAGCCTAGTTGCCAGACTACATAAAAAAAAAAAAAAAAAAAAAGCGGTCATGTCATAATTTTTTTTTTTTTTTTTTTTTTGCTGTCCCAACCTCTGCGCACACCTCAGAGGCAGTGCACCCACGCTGCACATTCTAAACCCCCATCCACAGCCACAGCCCGGTCGGCCCCCGCCGCAGCCCCGGCACCAGCAATCCAGAGGGATCAGTCAATGTCAATTCATCAAGAGGCAACCCACCGGAGGAGACACTGCACTGCTGCCGAGTCACTTCGGTGGTGTTCAGTGGCGCCTGTTCTGATCTAACATACGCAGACACCACCTACTAAGCCCCCTACTAACAACAATAATTGCTTAGTCGCGGAGCCGGCGTGAGTGAGTTCTCCCTCCGGAGGGCGCCACCACGTCCGTCCAACGACAGCCCCCATGGACTCGCTGATACCGGTGACCCCGACGGAACCAAACCAAGGCCACAGACGTGGAGAGACATCAAAATTGAGGTCACCATGTGAGCAGGGCATGAAGGGCCACAGAATTTGAGACTTTTTTTTTTTTTTTTATGCTGATCAATGAGAATGAGGATAATTAAGATGATGCTACGGATTCCATTTCGGTCTGAGTCTACATGACAGGGCTGTACTCTACGCTTCCTTTCATAATATATCCCAGCGTCAACCAGGCCCGAGAGATACAGGCACCTGCAGTGTTGGTCAGGAATTTGAGCAACACTCTCAGAAACGCATCCATTAAGTGGATGAAACTCGACTGTGTGGTCCCAGTCTTCTCAACTGAGTCCGCAGCAAACTCAACTCTGGGCAGGAGCCGGTCGGGGCAGAAAAACCCACATGACTCTGATGGGATTCGAACCCATGACCTCCCAGCCAGGAGTCCGCAACACTAACCACTTCGCCACGGCGGCTGGTGGCATGTCATAAATTATTGACCACAGAATAACAGAAGCATGGGCCACAAACTTGGAAGCAATAGAATGACCATTTAGGTAAAAAAAAAAAAAAAAAAAAAGCCAGATTCAAAAAGGTGACAATTCAGTTTGTACTGAAAGAGTTCCCAGCATCATCCTTAGGGGGGTAGGAATGATATGCAAATGACCACACGTGAGGGGAAAGACCATTTTTCCTCATCACTGACTGGATGACCAGCCAGCGCTTTGTCTCGCTTGCAAAGATGGCGGCGCAACCTTCGACGAGCGTAGCGACCAAATCAACGTACTTACACAGCTGAGCGGGCTCTGCTAATCATTTTTTGACAAAGATAATAATCTTTTATTCAGCGACTCACTCGAGCATGAAGGTGAGGTGAGATGATGATAGTGATGGAATTGCCGACCATATTCGTCAGTTATTGAGTCGTGCTGTGCGATCTCAAGAGTGTGTGTTCAGCTGACTGGTTACCAACGTCGAACGAGCTAGCCTAGTGTGTACTCTGCACTGTGTGCGAGTGGCCAGCGACGTGTTAGTCAGCGCGAGAGGGGAGCGCGGCCTGCTCGCGGCGTGACACGGGCAGCAGGAAAGGTAGGGGAAGAGGAGGAGTGAAAGAGAGGGTTGAAGTCCAGCAAGGGGGCGTGGTGGGGGGAGGGGGGCGTGGTCGTGAACTGACCTGTCTGCATGAGGTGTGAGCGTCTGGATAGACTTCTAGACTGTTTTACTTTCATTTACAGGTGTAGTGTGACAATACAAACTTTATTTTCAACTTTTTTTTGCTTTGTGTTCTTTTTTGGATGTGAAGCTGTAGTGGTAAATACATATGTTTTTGATTGTGCAAAAAAATCTATCCAAATCTAAATGCCTAAATATTTTTTTATGATCAAAATAAAACAAAAGAAGCCCAGATTCAAAATCTCCATTCAATTTCCTTCAAAAATCATATATATTTCATTTTTATATCTTTTGTAGTTTCTGAGCTAGAATTTTTTTTTGTTAATTATTACCCCCAAATCATTAGAACTTGCAGTCTGTTGCAGTCAAAGAGCTACAAAAAAAAATGTTCTGCAAGTTTTAAAAACAATGTGATTTGCAGGAACTGGGTATGGTTGAAACACAGTTTGGCTCTTACTCAGCTAATAAATGAAATGCCATCAAATCTGAGGGCCACAGTTTATACGTTCCCTTTAAATATGTTTTCTTACTGGATGATTGACAGAGAAGCTTAGCACTGAATTGAGTGGAAGCCAGCAAGTGATCGTGGATGCAGATAGCTGAGTGTGAAGTGTGGACAACTGTATGTGAACTGTATGTGAATTATGTGTGTGTACTGATCATACCAATACTGGAGCAATGTAAACTATTGCATGCATAATTTCATAAATGCCTTTTCATAGTTTTCAGGTGCCAAAGAGTGGGCTGGCAAAATCTCGCTCCAATTTTTCTTTTTTTGCTCCCCTTTTAGGAATTTGACCTCTGCAATTGCTTCACTCGTGCGATTTTAAACACATACACATAAACAAATTAACAACAACAACAAAAAAACATACACATATACACACACTGGCAAAATACCCATACATACACTTGCACACACTCACACAAGTAAATACTTACCAAGAAAACACACACACACACACACACACACACACACACACACACACACACACACACACCTATATATACATACAAACCACACATACCTATATATACATACAAACCACACACACACATTATTGTACTGTAAGATGCCCTTTTTTAATAACTGCAAGATAACCCACCCATGCCCTCTTCATGCTCCCCCTCTTCACACCCTGTCTCTTAATCTAGTATCACTTAAATGCGGAAAGATGTTAAATTGAAGACAACAACAAGAACAACAACACACACACATGCACACACACACACACATACACACACACACACACACATACACACACACAAACACACACACACACTCTCACACACACACACACACACACATACACTGAACTGAACTGAAACCATTTACTGTCAGATTAACCATAGGTTATACTCTCACACACACACACACACACACACACACACACACCTGTGGAGATGAATGTCCTGGTTCGGCACAGGCAGGTGTTCAGCGCTGGCTGACCTCATCATCGCATTCTGTATGTCGGCATCGGTCATCAAACTGACATCAATGCTGTGATAACTCAACCGCAGGTGACTGTCGTCATAGCTACCAGACCCGTCATCCTCCACACTCAACTGGCTCCTGTAACTTTGGCCCCTGAAAACCAACACAACACGGAATGAACACAACACCTGTTTTACACAGTACAACGACCATGCACAGACCGAGAGGTCAGTCACAAAAACATGGGAGCCCCAGGCATCCTGAGACCATATTAAGCACTGCTGCCTAACAGCAACATTCCACAAACTACAGAGGTAAAGCAGAAGCCCTAACGTAGGCTGCCTCCATAGTTTCAGGTGTCTGACAAAGACTTCCAGCCAGCTGTTTTTCCGTCTGACACCTGCTGCAGGTGTTTCAGAACAATCAGCTGCTGTCGCCGAACTCAACTACTTGAAGACGCTGCCATTAGAAGAAGAGTGGTGCTGCACTGGATACAAACCTTCTGCGGAGTTCCAAGAAACCAGCAGTCCTAATGCCTGGTAAAAAACATCACTGGAGGAAAATAAACAGACCTGTTACCCCAAATTCATGTACCTGTAATATCTCAGAAAAAAAACCCCAAAAAACCAACGTAATTTGAAAAAAAAGAACCCCGTAATCTTCATCATCGCAATACTTTTGAAGATTTGGAAGAGCCAGCCATTGGAGCCTAAGATCGCTTCGTTGCCATCTTTGACAACATAAAACACGCAAGGCACGCTGGGAAATGTCTTGGGGAATGTCTTCTAACTACTTTTGACCGAAATAGTAGCAGACGAAACTTCCCGTTTAACAATTTTCTTTCTTTGATTCCCCCTCCCCCCCCCCCCCCCCCCCCCCCCCCTTGATTTTGTGTGTGTGTGTGTGTGTGTGTGTGTGTGTGATTCTCGCAATTTCAATTTTTTTTTCCGTAAAAATTATGGCAATCGTAAGGGTAAACAGGTCTGAAATAAACCAACAACATCATCACCTATATTGAGATGCATGGTATCATCAAGGTGTGTAAAGCATCAATGATGTTCAGGGACAACTACCGCCTGCTGCTGACCAGAGAACAGCAAAGCGTCAAAGTTATTCGGCCTAACAGACTGAACTGTTACATGTAGCAGAAGCTGAGACTGGAGCCCCATCCAACCTGTCCCTGCAGACAGGAAGACAAGACTGTAGCATGAGTTCCAGATATGTCCCCTCTGTCTATGAACTAACAAGAATGTGACTATTGGGCACAGCAGAGATGTCCCCTCTGTCTGTGAACTAACAAAACATGTGACTATTGGGCACAGCAGAGATGTCCCCTCTGTCTATGAACTAACAAGACGTGTGACTACAGGGAACTACAGAGATGTCCCCTCTGTCTATTAACTAACAAGATGTGTGACTACAGGGAACTACAGAGATGTCCCCTCTGCCTATGAACTAACAAGACGTGTGGCTACAGGGTACTACAGAGATGTCCCCTTAGTCTATAAACTAACAAGACGTGTGACTACAGGATACTACACAGATGTCCCCTCTGTCTATGAACTAACAAGAATGTGACTATTGGGCACAGCAGATATGTCCCCTCTGTCTATGAACTAACAAGACGTGCGACTACAGGGAACTACAGAGATCTCCCCTCTGTCTATGAACTAACAAGACGTGTGGCTACAGGGTACTACAGAGATGTCCCCTCTGTCTATAAACTAACAAGACGTGTGACTATACAGGGAACTACAGAGATGTCCTCTGTCTATGAACTAACAAGACGTGTGACTATAGGGAACTACAGAGATGTCCTCTGTCTATGAACTAACAAGACGTGTAACTACAGGGAACTACAGAGATGCCCCCTCTGTCTATGAACTAACAAGACGTGTGACTGCAAGGTACTACAGAGATGACCCCTCTGTCTATGAACTAACAAGACATGTGACTACAGGGAACTACAGAGATGTCCCCTCTGTCTGTGAACTAACAAGACAAGTGACTACAGGGAACTACAGAGATGTCCTCTGTGTATGAACTAACAAGACGTGTGACTACAGGGAACTACAGAGATGACCCCTCTGTCTATGGACTAACAAGACGTGTGACTACTGCGTACTACAGAATTGTCCCCTCTGTCTATGAACTAACAAGACGTGTTACTACAGAGCGCTACTGAGAAGTCCCTTCTATCTATGAACTAACAAGATGTCTGAGTACTGTGGGCATTCAAGAGACATCCTGTCTTTCTCTGAACACACAAGACAAGACGTGTGACTACTGAGCACTCCAGAGATGTTCCCTCTGTCTATGAACTAACAAGATGTCTGACTACAGGGATGTCCCCTCTGTCTATGAACTAACAAGATGTCTGACTACAAGGTACTACAGGGATGTCCGCTCTGTCTATGAACAAACAAGATGTCTGACTACAGGGTACTACAGGGATGTCCCCTCTGTCTATGAACTAACAAACGTGTGACTACAGGGAAACTACAGAGATGTCCCCTCTCTCTGTGAACTAACAAGGCGTGTGGCTACAGAGCACTCAAAGAGATGTCCTCTCTGTTTATGAACAAGATGTGTGACTACAGGGAACTACAGGGATGTCCACTCTGTCTATGAACTAACAAGACGTGTGACTACAGGGAGCTACAGAGATGTCCCCTCCATCTATGAACTAACAAGGCATGTGGCTACAGAGCACTCAAGAGATGTCCCCTCTGTCTATGACCTAACAAGACGTGTGACTACAGGGAACTACAGAGATGTCCCCTCCGCCTATGAACTAACAAGACCTGTGACTACTGGGCACTACAGAGATGTTCCCTCTGTCTATGAACTAACAAGGCATGCGACAACTGGGTACTACAGAGATGTTCCCTCTGTTTATGAACAAGACATGTGACTACAGGGTACTACAGAGATGTTCCCTCCGTCTATGAACTAACAAGACGTGCGACTACTGGGTACTACAGAGATATCCCCTCTGTCTATGAACTAACAAGACGTGTGGCTACACAGCACTCAAGAGATGTCCCCTCTGTCTATGAACTAACAAGGCATGTGACTACAGGGTACTACAGAGATGTCACTACAAGACATCTGTCTATGAACTAACAAGACGTGTCACTACAGAGCACCACAGAGATGTCCCCTCTATCTATGAACAAACAAGATGTGTGGCTACACAGCACTCAAGAGATGTCCCCTCTGTCTATGAACTAACAAGGCATGTGACTACAGGGTACTACAGAGATGTCCCCTCTGTCTATGAACTAACAAGACGTGTGACTACAGAGCACCACAGAGATGTCCCCTCTGTCTATGAACTAACAAGACGTGTGACTACAGAGCACCACAGAGATGTCCCCTCTGTCTATTAACTAACAAGACATGTGGCTACAGAGCACTCAAGAGATGTCCCCTCTGTCTATGACCTAACAAGACACGTGACTACAGAGCACTACAGAGATGTCCCCTCTACCTATGAACTAACACAATGTGTGACCACTGTGCACAATGCTAATGACCAAACTCTGCAGCTGTGTTACCAGGAGCTGGGAAAGACAGGTCTATTATCACTTGTGTGTGTGTGTGTGTGTGTGTGTGTGTGTGTGTGTGTGTGTGTGTGTGTGTGTGTGCCTATACATGTTTACTGCAGTTCTCCATGTATTATGTCACCTATACACTTGTTTTATTAAAAACCCTCTAACATAATATAACAGTAAACTCAAAGTGATTCAAGTCAATCCAGCTGTGTAATATACAAAAGAAATCATTAGAATCTCCATGCTGATGTGCCTGCACACATACATAGACAGAGAATGGCGTTTATTGTCCAGCCAACTGCAAAGGACATCAGGGCAGTCACGACATTGAACTTGACATCAAATTTCAAGTCTCATACAAAAAAAAAAAAAAAAAAAAACAGAAAAAAAGCTACATATATAATACACCTAAAAACATGTGTTACTTCCTAAAACTCTACTTCCCTGTGTGGTGCATGTCAGCACACTGAGCTCTTCCTGTGTCCCTAACTCCCTTCCCTGACACACCAGTCCACAGACCTCTCTGTCTCTGGTGAAACATTGTATCAATCCAGCTTTGCTATGTAAACGTCAAGCAGCCAGTCCGTTTTTACTCCCCCCGCCTTTATCTCTCTCTCTCTAAACACACATGCACGCAATCCACACACACACATGCACACACAAAAAGACACACAAAAAGACACACACATATATACACACACACATATATACACACACACACATATACACACACACACACACACACACACACACACACACACACACACACACACACACACACACACACACACACACACACACACACACACAACACACACACACACACTCACACTCACACACACACACACAAACACACACACACAGAAGCTCACTGACCTGTCTGTTCGGTCAGCCATGCCAGCAGTGCGTGGACGCAATGAAGATGCTGGGGGAGGTCGAGGAGGCTGTCACCATCAGAACATACCACCACAGTATTAACAACAATAACCTATTGTCACCATCAGAACATACCACCACAGTATTAACAACAATTACCTATTGTCACCATCAGAACATACTACCACAGTATTAACAATAACCTATTGTCACCATCAGAGAACATACTACAACAGTATTAACATTAACCTATTGTCACCATCACAACCTACCACCACAGTATTAACAACAATAATCTACTGTCATCATCAGAACATACCACCACAGTATTAACAACAACAACCTACTGCCGTCATTAGAACATACCACCACAGTATCAACAACAACCTATTGTCACCTTCAGAACATACCACCACAGTATCAACAACAATAACCTATTGTCACCTTCAGAACATACCACCACAGTTTTAACAACAACCCACTGCCATCATTAGAACATACCACTACAGTGTTAAAACAAGCACCAGAAAAATAACTGATGACAGTCAACATGCATCCACCATAACAACAAAAAACAATCTATCCTATTCAACATCCATCCAATGAATATGAATAATAATCACAGGCTGCCACATTCATGGCACAGTTGCTGTCCGTATGATTCACAATACTAATTATACTGAAGCATTCTCTCAGTCTGACATGGAGTCACCTCTGCATCAGAGAACAATCCAATCAGTCTACAGGAATGGTGTCAACCCCTATACAGCAGACAGTACTGACCCTGGTAGTGGACAGGTGAGAGCCAGCAATGGTGGAGGGACGTAGTCGGTCGTGATGGCGCGTGTGTACGATTCCCCCCGTTACTTTGCGACTGCTCATCTTGTGCTCATTGATCTACACACACACACACACACACACACACACACACACACACACACACACACACACACATATGCTCACACATACATATCATTTTACGTGCACACACACACACACACACACACATACATTTTATGTGTGCATGCACGCACACACACACACACACACACACACACATTAACAAAGGTGCATATACAAACATGTACAGATTAATATGTAAACATACCTTTGCCAGAAGTGATGAAAGAATAGCAAATGGTACTGATCTTAACACCAGCAAGATAACCATAGTAAAACTGTATGTGCTCATTACTCTTCAGTAACTTCCAAAATACTGGGCAACACTTCATTTGTGTATGCATAACTGAAAAAGAGAAGAGAGAGCGAGAGAGACATAGAGACAGAGACAAGGAGAAGGAACTGACAACAGGTGCTTCAAATGATGGACAGACTTAAGCGTTGACAAATAAAGATGGCACAGAACAGGATCTTGAACACAGGCATGACTGCAACAGCCACACCCAGAAAGCCTTCACTATGGTAACACTGACATACTTTGCAAGCACACACAATATGATGCTTTTGCACAGCTTTCCATGGCAGTTCTGCATCATGTCACAGGCTTTGCTAACATGCATGCACATTCACTCAACAACTCTCTCTCTTTCTCCCTTCTCTCTCTCAACAAGGTACAAAATAAAAAATTTTCACTGACTGAATAACTAGATCCCACCTGTATTGCAGCTGGAACCGTATAAATAGATCCCACCTGTATTGCAGCTGGACCGTATAAATGATATGATTGCCAGCACACTCTTTGATCTGACAGTACACATATGGTCATCGTCTAGTTGACAATTTCTCACTGCCATGGTCATTTGCACACATGGTCATACTCTCTGTCATACACTGTCACAGTGCTACTCTCACTCTACAGTGATCAGACTCTCTCACACACTGTCACTGACACTGCCACTGTCACCCTCACACTTCCATGATCACACTGTCTCACCGACACTTCCACTGTCAGGCACACAATGCTACTGACCTCTTTCATCTTGGACATGACCTTCTTGCCCTGATTTTTCATCTGAAATGGAAAAACCATTGGTGATTGTACACACGTGTTTTTTTTTTTTTTTTGTCAAACACAATGTGTAAAGCCATCAGTGACCATACATGTGGTGTGTGTCTGTCAATCGAAATGTGTAAAATCACCAGTGACTGTGCATGTGTTGTGTGTCTGTCAGTAACAATGTGTAAGATGACCAGTGGCTTCACACATGCTGTGTGTCTGTTACAATGTGTAAAACAATCCATGGCTGTACACATGTTGTGTATCTGTCAGTTACAATGTGTAAAACAACCAGTGGCTGTACATATGGTGTGTGTCTGTCAATTACAATGTGTAAAACCAGTGGCTGTACACGTGTTGTGTGTGTGTCAACGACCAGTAGCTGTACACATGTTGTGTGTCTGTCAGTACATGTTGTGTGTCTGTCAGTAACAATGTGTAAAATGACCAGTGATGTGTTGTGTGTCTGTCAGTTACAATGTGTAAAATGACCAGTGATGTGTTGTGTGTGTGTCAGTTACAATGTGTAAAATGACCACCAGTGACTGTAAATGTGTTGTGTGTCTGTCAGTTACAATGTGTAAAACAACCAGTGGCTGTACATGTGTTGTGTGTCTGGCTGTCAGTTATAATGTGTAAAATGACCAGTGACTGTACACATGTCATGTGTCTGTCAAATACAATGTGTAAAACAATTAGTGGCTGTACAGTTGTTATGTGTCTGTCAGTTACAATGTGTAAAAATGACCAGTAACTGTACACATGTCATGTGTCTGTCAGTTACAATGTGTATAAATAACCAGTGGCTGTACATTTGCTGTGTATCTGTCAGTTACAATGTGTAAAATGACCAGTGACTGTACATGTGTAAAATGACCATCTGTCATGTCAGTTACAATGTGTAAAATGACCAGTGACTGTCAGTTTACATGTCATGTGTCTGTCAGTTACAATGTGTAAAATGACCAGTGACTGTACATGTCATGTGTCTGTCAGTTACAATGTGCAAAATGACCAGTGACTGTACATGTCATGTGTCTGTCAGTTACAATGTGTAAAATGACCAGTGACTGTACATGTCATGTATCTGTCAGTTACAATGTGTAAAATGACCAGTGACTGTACATGTCATGTGTCTGTCAGTTACAGTTACAATGTGTAAAATGACCAGTGACTGTACATTTGCTGTGTATCTGTCAGTTACAATATGTAAAAGGACCAGTGACTGTACATTTGCTGTGTATCTGTCAGTTACAATATGTAAAATGACCAGTGACTGTACATGTCATGTGTCTGTCAGTTACAATGTGTAAAATGACCAGTGACTGTACATGTCATGTGTGTGTCAGTACAGTGTGTAAAATGACCAGTGGCAGAACATGTGTCATGTGTGTCAGTTACAATGTGTGAAATAACCAATGGCCTTACACATGTTGTGTTTCTGTCAATTAGAGTAAAATGACCAGTGGCCATACACATGTTTCGTGTCTGTCAGTTACAATGTGTCAAACGACCAGTGGCCGAACATGTGTTTTGTGTCCGTCAATTACAATGTGTAAAAAAACTAGTGGCTGTACACGTGTTGTGTGTCTGTCAGTTACAATGCATAAAATGATCAAAGGCTGTACATGTGACGTCTGTCTGGTATATCACACTGTGCAATGACATTGGTGATGCTACACCCCCTCTCTTTCCTCCTTAAGTGTAAATGACATTTTGGGGGAAAATAAACTGTTCTGTCTTGCTATCATCATATTCAATCCTCCTCCTCCTCCTCATCATCATTATCACCACCACCCACCACCACCACCATCTTCACCATCATCATCACCACCATCATTGTCATTATAATCATCACTTTCCCCAACATCCAGTCTAATGTGCACTTTACATGGCTTCAACGTGGACCTTCAGTGAAACCTGTAGAGGACGCAGCCTGTCACCGAGTCTACTCATGATCTATGATACCAACACAAGCACCATCCGTCCTCAGCATGCAGGAAATGCATGGCACCAAGAGCCAGGGACTTTCGTCCAACATCTCTAAAAACAAATCACACTCTGGAAAAGTGGGCACACATTGGATGGAACCAGTCACAAAAGAATCTGGGCAAATGGAACTAAAACAAAAAAAAAAAAATAAAAAATCCTGAACTACTAAGTTACTTACCTATTTTAAAGCACCTTCAAAAAAGGAGGGGAAATGAAGGGGGGGGGGGGGGGGGGGGGGGGGGATTCAAAAAGGAAAACAGCAATCAGACAACATGCTCTTAACATCCATTACACCACAAGATAAACAGGGAAGAGAGGGCTCCAAAAACTGTTTCAGTCTCCTAAGATTTGCTAACTCAGATCATTCAGCAAATACATTCCATAAATCAATCCACATCATACAACAACAAAAAAAAATCTAGAGCCAAAATCAATATGTTCTAGCAAACATGAACATTTAGACTGGAAGAAAAGGAAAACAAAAAATTAGTAAACAAAAAGGATAGAAAAAAAACTCAAACCAGTCCCAATCAAACAGGAAAAAAAAAAACAATTTCTCATTATGAAAACTTGCAGCATGATTTCAAAGGACTGACAAACACAAACAGGTCGAAGTGGACACCTGTGAATGATGTATGCTGATGTGTCAAACACAACGCTGCTGTCACAAGTTCATGCCCCTGGGCAGACAACCATGGAGCAGAGAGTGTATGCAAGAAAGTGACTGCCCTTAGGTCAGGGGGGAGTGAGCAGACCGAGCGACTGTGTCAGATGCAAACTTAGAGAATCTGGCCATACTAAGTACAGGAAGAGACAAAAACAAAGGGGGAGATCATCTAAGCTGGTCATGCTGTCAGTTTCTGTTCAGGCTGTCTGATGGCATGAATACAACAACATTACACACAAAAGTGAGGCTGGCTCCTAAGGAGTAGGATGCAATCCAAACAAAACAGATCTTTATCAAAGAAACAAACAAAAAATTTTTCAAGAAGACGAAGAAGAAATTATCTCAACAAATAACACAGATCGTTTCACATTACTACTGGAGTAGATTAGATCTTTTTAACATTATTCACATGCCGTGAGTAATTTTACGTGTAATGTGTATAAGATATGCGATACAAATGCAACAAATCAAATATTGAAAATTAAGGGTTTGCAACCCTTCCAAAGTTTACACACCTTCCCCAAATCATATTTTCGTTTATCTTTAATAAACCTTTCCACAAGCTTTTAAGTGGAAAGCATCCTGGCACACAAATATGTCCAGTCAGTTGGCGTTAACAAAACAAAGATGCATGCCTCATCCAGCAGCACACCGTGCCCGTTCTCTGCTTGTGCACAGGTGGGTGAATGTATGGGACAATGGGCATGACTCCTGCACAGCAGCCGGATGGGTTAAGAGGGGAGTATGGAGGTAAGGAAAGAAGAGTGGGAAGGGGCGCCGATCAGTGTCTCTGAATAACACACAGGAGTGGTGGGAAGAGGACTGGGAGAGGGGGAAAGAGAAGAGAAGGCAGGGAGCACAATGGGGGGCGGTGGGAGGGATGATCACATACACAATCAAATCAATAATACCAAACAACCAGACCAGGGTATGGGACGCTTCTCTGCTTGAAAAACAAGTGAAGTATGAAGAAGATATGTGGCCCTAAACATATCAAATATAACACATACACAGTGTACACTCTTTCATGCAGTTTTCCTTGGCATGTGTGTGTGTGTGTGTGTGTGTGTGTGTGAAGAGAAAAACGAACATGCCGATGACACCTCTGTTGTTGCAAAACCTCCACTAGCTGTGTGAAGTCCTGCTATACGACAATGTATGAACTAAACACAACCACCACAGCCAACCTGTACAACTGCACTGTACAGAGGAACCTCTAGCACTACCCCTCTGTACACTAACTCCCACCTCACAGCTCCTAAAAAATTCCTCGATAGATCACTGATCTTATGCTGGGACACAACTTTGAATCTCTGTAGAATCTATCCCTATTCCAGTTTCTAAAGACTTATTTTCTTGTTGCTTAATTGTTCAAAATAAAATTGCCGGAACCAGTCTCTTAATAACAAACATTTTCTACCTACTGAACCACCTCCCACCCCCACCCCACTCCCTTTGACTTTCAACACTTACTGTGTGGTGTGATAAATATGAGTCAGTTTGGCCATTTTTGTTTGTTTCTTTTTCTTTGTTTCTGAATGTGATTTCACAAATCAGGCAAAAGCTTTCTTTTGTTGTATGCCACATGACATCTGACCCTAGAGAGGGGTGGTCTGCATGGGAATCTATTGTACCATGCATAAACATGACCGTGACATCACAATGAGTTTGGGGAACTTTCACATTTCCTCCACGAGGACTAGTGGAAGGACTGCATACTGACAGGTCTTCATTCTGACTGATATCCTAAAGCATTACCTTGTGACTGCCGAAGTCTGACTTTCCTCCTTGGGAAATACTGATACCTACTGGTTCCGTGTGTGCTGGAAGCATTATGCTATATCCAGGTATGGCTAGCAACCTCTTCAACATTGATATCAAATTGTTTCGCTGTTTTGTGCTTGACGCTCTATTTTCTATCCAGGTACATATAGCAACTCCATCAACACTGGTATGAAACTGTTCTGCTATTTTGTGCTTGATGATTAATTTTCTATCCAGGTACAGATGGCAACTCCATCACAACTGATATCAAATTGTTTTGCTGTTTTGTGCTTGGTGCTTTTTTTTGTATCCACGTACAGATGGCAAGCCCATCAACATTGGTATAAAACTGTTCCGCGATTTTGCACTTGAAGCACACTAACGCATCCTGGTATAGCTGGCAAGCACATCAACATTGGTATAAAACTGTTCTGCGATTTTGCACTTGAAGCACACTAACGTATCCTGGTATAGGTAGCAAGCCCATCAACATTGCTATAAAACTGTTCTGCGATTTTGCACTTGAAGCACACTAACGTATCCTGGTATAGCTGGCAAGCCCATCAACATTGGTATAAAACTGTTCTGCGATTTTGCACTTGAAGCACACTAACGTATCCTGGTACAGGTAGCAACCCCATCAACACTGATCTCAAATTATTTTGCTATTTTGTGCTTGACACTTTATAGTGCTTCCTGATTGGTTAGCAATCCTACCAACATTATGTCACATCATTTTGCTGTCTTACATAAGTACAGAAGATGAAAGGGCATTACAATGCTCCACTTCCTGTTTAACAAAAACATGGCAAATTGTGATTCTTTACTGTGCCACCTGCAGCTAATAACAAGACCAACATATCAACAAAGTTATCAAATGATTTTATGACCTCTCTTGCCCTAAAGGGTAAAGTATTAATCTCAAGATCCAAAGAAGGTGGGTTTAATCCCTGCTTTCAAACAGCAGCCAAGGTGGAAGATGTTTTCCCTTAAGAATCAGCATCTGTACCGACTCCCATCCCCTCTAAGGATTTCTTTTTTTCAGTGAGACTTGAAACCCAGGTCCAGAATGTGAACACATGCATGAAAATGCACACTTAAAGACAAACAAACGAAAACTTACATACATCTTAACTGCCATTCTATCATTCACAGAACAGTAGGACACCATGTGCCCCAGAGATGAATGACCCATGCACAACAACAAATAAATGAATGAAAATGTAAATGAAAAACAAAAGTGCACTCTGATGGTATCAAGATCTCTCCAAAGGTGGACCCGACAGATCTTGCCAAGGAAGAAAGAAGACAAACGAAAGAGAAAACAATTCTACTCTGCGACAGCTTTGGCCAACATCCACAAGAACACCGATACCAAAGTGATTCACCATCCTCCGCAAGACATATTAGTGTCACAATGCTCCCATTGTGCCTGATGCATTGGGGTTCTATAATGTGTTCTGGGTTTACTATGAATCCAGTTATAGAAAACACACATATCAACCCAAACTAAACAAATGCATCAAATGATTCTATGAAGACCTAGTATCATCAATTGTCAGCTTATGAGCTAACACCAACATCAACATGCGGCCTTCCTGATTCTACAAAGACTTTGTGACAGCTATGACTAACATCCGCACTTACACAAACATCCAACGATTCTACAAAGACTTTGTGTCAGCTATAATTAGCATCCACACTTGTACAAACATCCTCAGATTCTACAAAGACTTTGTGTCAGCGATAACTAACATCCACAGTGACACAAACATCCAATGATTCTACAAAGACTTTGTGTCAGCTATGACTAATATCCACACTTACACAAACATCCACAGATTCTACAAAGACTTTGCGTCAGCTATGACCAACATCCACACTTACACAAACATCCACAGATTCTACAAAGACTTTGTGCCAGCTATAACTAACATTCACAGTGACACAAACATCCAATGATTCTACAAAGACTTTGTGTAAACTATAACTAACATCTACAATGACACAAACATTCGAAGATTCTACAAAGACTTTTGTGTCAGCTATGAGTCAATTAACATCCACAGTAACACAAACATCCAATGATTCTACAAAGACTTTGTGTCAGCTATGACTAACGTCCACACAGACATCCAGTGATTCTCTTAAGACTATAGCTCTCCCTGTGTTTTGTGCCCTATGTACTGATCAGTAATGCAATACATGACCTACAGGCTGGTGACCTCTTTACACACACGACATGTTCTGAACACAATATGGGAAACACAAGGATGAGGATGGAGGTGCTGCGTACTTAGTGCTGTCTACAATTCCCTGGTTAGTTATTGTACACAAGTGTCTTCAAAGACATGTGTGGTCCACTGGTCTGGTCCATGGGAACTGAACAATCGTCAGCATCAATGGTTACCTTGTATGAGTCTTATGTGTCTACAAATGTACGTACATGTCACATGTATATTTGAAATAACATAGGCCAGAACAAGAAGGTAAGATAAGGTGATGTTGCCAGAACAAGAATACATGTCATTTGTTGTGAGACAATGTTGCATATTCATTACACATTAATGATATTAATAATACAGTCAGGATGACTACACTGTCACAGAGCTGTAACATTCAAGTACGATACACCTGTACTTATTAACAGTCCTCTACACCTGAGTAATACAGGACTGTCACAGTGCTCTTGTGTGTGTGTGTGTGTGTGTGTGTGTGTGTGAGTGTGTGTGTGTATGCGCACGCATGTGTGTATGTGTGTGTGTGTGTGTGTGTGTGTGTGTGTGTGTGTGAGAGAGAGAGAGAGTGTGTGTGTGTGTGTTCTACAACATACAGCAAGTCAAGTCAAGTCAAGTTAGTCAAGTTAAACTTTCTCTCAATAGTCTGTAACTAATACTACCCACATCACACAGCCCCCCCCCCCCACCCCCACCCCCCAACCCCACCTCACCCTCCTAGCCAACTCCTGTGTGTTTGAAATGTCTCAAACTATTCAGCACACAGTTTGTAGAAAATCTGTATCATTCATCAGGACAATTTTGCAAAAAGGTCATGCCATTTAGGAGAATAGTTTTTCACAGGGTCAAACCATTAAAGGGGATAGTTTTTCACAGTCATACCAACCAAGAGAGAAGTTTCACAGGGTCACACACCTTTCCAGGGACAATTTTTTTACAGTCATACTGTTCAGGGCAGTTTTCACAGGGTCCACATCATCCACAGGCAATTGTTCACAGGTGACAGGGCCTGTACACTCAGGGGACAGTGGTTCACGGTCTTTACACTAAGAAGACCCTATTTTGTAGGAGCCATGACAGGACAGCATTCTGAGAACAACTGCCTCAAAGGGCCGACAGCTTTCAAGATAAACTCCTGTCTCACAAAAGTCCTGTCTGGTCTGCTTACGCCCATCTCTCAAGACTGACAAAGGCTCTTCACCTGACCAAAATACTGGGCAATTGTGTTCTGTGGTTTCGGGTTCTACTTTGTCGCCGACTATTCCTGCCAATACTCCACTTTCTACAACAGCTTTTCCAATTTGCCTGCCATGGAACATAATTCAACAGAGCTTTGAGGACTGACCAAGGAGATGAGTGCATGACAAGTATATAGGTCAGCTACATGCTGATTGTGTCCTGATTCACTGGATCAGGTTAGTTCACATATGATAATCTGCCCAAGCGAGCTGTGACAGGCTGTATCCAAGGTGACAAGATACATACAACAGCAGTGCATGCTGGGAGAAAAGAGCATGGTGTAGGGGTATACATGCAGTTATGCGGATGACGACACTGATGAAAACAAGCACAAGGTACAACACACACAGACCAACACATCGACCGCCTGCTATCACGGCCAGAAGCCGTACAGCAGACAGACACACTGACTTACAGACTGTACAGCCGTGTTCATCATCGGCGCAGCCTGCGGCAACAGAAATGACACTGTCAACATGGTCACATGACACGCTGCCCTCTCACACATTCACATCACATCCCGTACACGAAGCTAAGATTTTTTAACATGGTCCCCGTAGCTTTCCGATCATGAGAACTTTAATGAACTAGCTCAGACTTGCAAGCATTTATATGGACAAAAACTAAGGCTTCTCTGCTGCAAATGTAAACCACACATACACAAGAAGAGCACATCCTACAGCATTACTTCTTAGTGATGTTTATTTCACTTTCACATAAGACTAAAGTTCTATTCTCATCAAAGTAATTCTATTTGCAGAACTATTCTGGGCAGATCTTCCATAGCCAGGTTATAATACAACTTCAGTGTTCCAATAAACACCTATGGGCACTTGCACAGGTGTGCCAAGACCTGCTTTCAACCTAATCTGAGGACCCACAAGGTCTCATTCACTCTGGTGTCAAATCCCCAAAACTATAAGCATCTGCAAAGAATGTGGGTCAGAAGATGACTGAAGATCTCAGTATGTACCCATCAAGAAGCTTAAAGAACATGAGCACCCAATATGTCCAAAGTTTACGACAATACAATACGACAAATGGGCAACAGAACACTCACAGAAACACAAATCAGAGACAGCCACAAAATCCATGAGTATATCTGAGAGAGAGTCGAAACATCCATGTGTATATCAGACAACCTGACAGAGAATATTATTATATCATATAGGGATGATAACAGAGCACAAGCAGACACAAAGTTTAACACATCCAGCAAGGCAAAACAAACATTCACATTATCATGTCAAAGGCAGTCAAACACTGCTGAGAGCCCCTGATGGGCAAATAATAAACATTTCGACAAGAGTAATATGGAAGATACAAGACCACTCATACACATACAGTGCATCCCATCCAGAAATATTCAGCAGAAAACTGTAAAAGCATTTAACAAAAACGTAAAGAATAATCCTGCTAACGGTTAAAGAACAACCCTATAGTAAGTTGTAGGATTTTTCTGCAAGAAATTGAAGAGGTATTCTGCAAAGTGTTGAAGAAATTATCTTGCAAAGCTGAAGCAAAGATCCAAAGTAATATTCTGCAGGAGGCAGAAAAGGCTGAAGAAAGTATTCTGCAAATAAGCTGTAAAAGTATTATGCACAGAACTGAAAAAAATATTCTGCATGGAGCTGACATTACTCTGTAAAGAGATTAACATGCATTCCATTTGGGAGATGAAGAGGTATTCTGCAAGAAAGACAAGAGACAGTATGGAAGCTCAGTGTGGATGCGACTGCACTGCAGATCATACTCTACGCCCGTTAAAGAGAAAATGCTGAAGTGACTGACAATTAGTTTTCTTTTTCAACTTTAAAAGACCTTACCCTTTTTCTGTCCTTACTGTCATATCTCTTCAGGCTGCCATTAGATCATCTTCAAGGATGCCAGCTTCGTGAAATACAAACACTGGGAAACCTGATGAAATGTGATGCCAGTACCAAAAGCAGC
>JADBJO010001098.1:442500-489648 GCA_016801955.1 Conus betulinus
CACCCATCCCTCTAAACCTGTGATGAGGACTTAATTCATGTATAACAGGTAGCGTAGATTCACAAACCACCCATCCTTCTAATCCTGTGCTGCAGGGAAGAGATTATGCATCACACAACCCGATACCACTGATGGATTGGGTTGAATTCATACATCCCAACATGATGGTGAATTAATGCATCACATACATATACTGTGGCACGTTAATGAATTCATACATCACTTTATCCAGAACCAATAGCTCAGCTGGTAGAGTGCCGGACTCATAATCTTGGTGATCCTGGGGTTGCGCATTCGAATCTCCGCCAGGTTGTTTCGGTACAGGGGGATTCTTCCCTCAAAGTTAAAATTGGTTCTGACTCCATTTCCCATACAGTCCTTCGAATAAGACTATAAAGCAAGGTTCAATGTGTGAACACACGCATAACATCTTGCACACACGTAACATCTCATCACCAACTTTCAGAAGAGAAGGCCAGTTCGGCCGTTGGTATGAATGACACATTACACATAGCATGCACCCTGCATGAGAAATGGAAAGAATGAAGGAAATAAGGAAACTGAGTGAACTATATTGACTGGATAACACAGGAAACGACTGAATGAAGCGCAAGCTGGTAGCTCTGCAGTCGGCACTACCCAGGTAGGCAGCCCGTTGTTGTGAACGAATGTGGATTGTAAAACGCTTAGAGCTTGGTCTCTAGCCGAGAATAAGCGCTATAGAAGTATTCATTATAATAATAATAATGATCCTAATATGGCACTGAGTGAATGAATACTGCATGAGGGCTATATGGCATGAGCGTGAATGAATATCATGGTGTGGGTAAGGATCCAACATCACTTTACCCTGCGAGGCACAGGATGAATAAATACACCAGACCCCTCACTGCAGTGATGAGGATTAATTCATATATACAAGCTATCTTTTCGACAGAAATATGGCATGAAATCACTTTACAACAGTTCTTCTATAGCGGTATGGGATCAAGCCAAAACTGCTGTAATGTGGAGTGAATTCACACTTGCTTCTACTTCCATGGCTTGTGGTAAGTTTGAATTTGCCAAAGTTCTGCCGTCATATAGGGGGAATACATACTATCACGCTTCTATACTACAATATGGGATGTATTCACACTCTATACTACGATATGGGATGAATTCTATCAGCTACACTTTTACTGCTGTCATATGGTTTGAGTTCAGTTGGCTATATTTCTGCTGTTCTATTAAGTGAATTCATGCTGGCCACACCTATACTGCCATGGTATGGGGTGAATTAAAGTTAATCGTATTTCTACTGCTGCAGTATCTGGGTGGATTCACAATACCTCTTCTCCCATGATGTAGGCTGAATTCATATCAGCAACACCTCTACAACTGTTATATGGGGTGAATACATCTACGGTACCTTTTTTTTTTTTTTTTTTTTTTTGCTGTCCCAACCTCTGCACCACCTCAGAGGCAGTGCACCCACGCTGCTCATTCCGACACCCTGTCCACAGTCACAGCCCGGTCGGCCCTGCCGCAGCCCCGGCACCGGCAATCCACAGGGAACAGTCAATGTCAAGTCGTCAAGAGGCAATCCACCCAGAGGAGACACTGCACTGCCGCCGAGTCACTTCGGTGGTGTTCACTGACGCCTGTTCTGATCTATCATATGCAGGACACCACCTACTAAGCCCCCTACTGATAACAATAATTACTTAGTCGTGGAGCCGACGTGAATGAGCTCTCCCTCCAGAGGGCACCACCACGTCCATCCAACGACAGCCCCCATGGACTCGCCGATACTGGTGACCCCGACGGAACCAAACCAAGGCCACAGACGTGGAGAGGACATCAAAACTGAGGTCACCATGTGAGCAGGGCATGAAGGGCCACAGAATTTGAGACTTTTTTTTTATGCTGATCGATGAGAATGAGGATGATTAAGATGATGCTACAGATTTCTATTTTGGTCTGAGACTGCACGACAGGGTGTACTCTACGCTTCCTTTCATAATATCTCCCGGCATCAACCAGGCCTGAGAGATACAGCCACCTGCAGTGTTGGTCAGGAAATTGGAGCAACACTCTCAGAAACGCATCCATTAAGTGGATGAAACTCGACTGTGTGGTCCCAGTCTTCCCAACTGAGTCTGCAGCAAACTCAACTCTGGGTAGGAGCCGGTCGGGGCAGAAAAAACCCACATGACTCTGATGGGATTCGAACCCACAACCTCCCAGCCGGGAGTCCGCGGCGCTAACCACTTTGCCCACGGCGGCTGGTTTCTACACCACACTTCTAGCATCGTGCTATTCTGCCAATCCGCTCACATCACCCGCATTTCTACAGCCGTGGCATGGGATGAATTCACATAGCCTCACCTCCACTGCTGTCGAGTGGAGTAATCTCACACATAACTTTCTCTCTTTTTGTGAAAGCACTTCTAAAGACACGCAAGGTCCATGACTATTGGGATACGCAGCGTTCTCTTCTGTGTTTAGGCAGCCAACATCTATGGTCGGATGAATCAGCAGATGATGTCAATACAAAAGATGCAGTCATTTTATAAGCATGGTATTATTTGTATCACTCAGTTCCTGCTTCATTACAAAGGTGTCGCTGTGTGCAGACTAGACCATGAACGCCAAACCACATCTGCTTAGCCCTGACGTGACAACACTCTGGAGTTAGAGCTAAGTAAATCAATAAGTAATGTAATAAATCAATAACAGCATAAGGAAAGACTTGGGAAGAAGTGCTCATGGACCAGATGACATTGTAACATGCCTGAGTCTGACCTTGTACTAACCTAACATGCTGGTCAAACCTTGAGAATGTCATCATCACACTGTCGTCACTGCCTTATGTACTTCTTTTACCAAAATCCAAAGCCAGTAATAAAATGAAGGCCATCACTGACGACTTTCTGACAAGCTCTCTTCATCTAGACCACTTGTACCACTTCATTCTTTCTATTTTTGACTATGAACAGGAGGTCTTTGCTCCTTTGTACATTGCTGTCTAACTCACCAAGAACACAATTCATCTATGCGATTGCAAAAGAACAGTCAGTATGGCAATGTGTTCAAAATGCTGTGCAGACAGACAGACAGACAGAGTGCTGACCACATCTTCAGGCAGGGCCTCCAGGTCTTCATACTCAGTGGTGACCTCGTTCTTGTCTGCGTTCACAATCACCGCATCCCCAATCTCCATGCGGCGTGCCACGATTTTCTGTTCAACACGTCATGAGATATCGAGTAAGAGTAGGTTCTGATAGTCCTCTTACACATGCATATGCATACACACACACACACACACACACACACACACGAACACACACACACACACACACACACACACACACACACACACACACACACACTGCACCGACACTTGCCAAAAAAGACTCTCACCAAAGGACTTAAACTGCACAGAGCACAGTTGAGTCCTGTTAAGCACACCTTGCCAGTACTGAGACACAAAATTCAAACCTGACACATAAATATTCCTTAAAACTGTAAACAGTACCCACAACAATTTCAGCATCAACATCTACATCTTTCTCTGGTCAACTGATTATCCCCCCCCCCTCCCCATTCACTGGTATTACTTACTTTACTTCTATCCCCTGAACTAAGTCTAACTGTATATTATTTCACTGAATTAACGTAGTCCAATAAATCGCAGAATTTTCTTTTTTTTTTGTTTCTGGGAGAAATGAGGCAAATGTTCTCACAGCTCTGCACAGTGGAAACCCTTATTCCTCTGGACTTAAAGAAAAAAAAATTAGAAAAAGAGAGGGGGATAGTCACCACCAAGGACATAGACAAAGAAAGTGCAGGACAAGACACAACTCCGGATTTTGTTGGCAACAAAGCGCACAGCCATTTCCCCATACTTTCTTTCATCCATCCATCCACTTTACCTGGCACTTTTGTCTTCATCCTTCAGCTTTTCCATCAATTTCCTCTTCATACAACTACCATGTTCTAAAAAAAAAATTTCATTGCTGATCCCATCTTCATTTTGGTTTATAGAATTTGGACAAAATGCAATGATGAATGCGCCGGATCCATAAAAGTTTGCAGAGTAATAACTCTTGCTGGCTGTAGCCCTTTTGCCATGATAATGATGTTTGAGTCACAGCATCAACAGCTGATAAGCAACACTGTGTGAATTCTGTACATTTGACTGAGTAAAGTCCAAACTTAATGAACTTTGTTAAAGTTTGATTGTGGTATTAATGCACACAAAAAAATCATCCAACAGTGCATGTTCTTCCAATAGACTAGTGCTGGTGCTGTTACAAACAAAAACAAAACACACACATCTGACTTGGCATACCCATATACATCTATGGCTCAGACTCCAATCTATACGCAGCCAGCCATGCATTTTGCATGCAGTATACTGTTGTACAAGCTCAACATAATACACACAGTGGAACCCACTCACCTCCATCAACGTTGTGTGCACACCAATCAGATAGGGCATTGGAGCACTGCACACACACACACACACACACACACACACACACACACACACACACACACACACACAACACACACACACACACACACACACACACACACACCTGACAGGTGTAAAGTCTGAAAAGAATATTATACAAAGCAGAAAAAATGTTGAAATAAATTTAGGAAAAGTCTACCACAAAGAAGATGCGACAAAAACGGAAAAAAAAAAAACACACACAATTTCTGACCTGATTACAGGTGTGTCTGTGTTTCTTGAGCATTGCCGACACCTGGCTTATTACAAAAGACACAAAGAGCACAACCTGAACATACTGTCTCAGAAAAATGGAAATCCGCATCATCATCATCATCATCATCATCGTCATCGTCATCATCATCATCATTGTCATCCTCATCATTATCCTCCTCCTCCTCATCATAATCTTTACCAACCATCACAAAAAAGAAAGACTCTCAGATGCTGTGGGCCTTCATGCTAAGCCCTCGGTTTCCTCTCCGTGTCCACGTCCACACCAACTTCATGTGAAGGTCATCAGTATCAGCCAGTTTATGAAGACGATCACTGCATGAACATCATGGAGCCAACAGCTGAGGCGTTGCACCTATGCCACAGTTGTTGTCAAGGGCTTTCTAAGTGGTGTCCTGTGCATGATGGATCAGGACAGGCACTACTGGACAACAGGGTGCAGCTGTGCAGCACCCTGTTGTCCAGTGGTGCCTGTCCTGATCAAAAAAAAACAACACAATTTCTGACCTGACTACAGGTGTGTCTGTGTTTCTTAAGCATTGCTGACACCTGGCCTCATGTCAATCAGATATTGACTGCTCCCTAAAGACTGCAGAGCTTGGGCTATGACAGGATAGTCTGGACTGAGAGCGAACAAAAAACAAAATTAGAACAGATGCACGTAGCATATGCTGCACATCTCAGGGGGAAAAAAAAAACACAGCAAAAACATGTAAACATCTGCAGTTATCCAACATGCAGACACCACAACACTAAAATTTAAATTCTTTTCTGTGTGTGTGTGTGAAATTGTACACACATGCATCTACACACAGAGCACTACCCCCAAAAATGGATACCTGTCAACAATGACAACTGGTGAACAACACAAGGACACTAGAACAAAAAAACACACACACACACGATTTTTCAACTCATAAAAGACACAGACATGAGAAAAAGACAACCGACATGAACCAAACGTTAATACACACAATCCAATCCCACAAATACTTCTAGAAGGGGTAACCTTAGCCTCAGAAGGAAGCAAGAAAGCAGCAGCGCGCTGTTTGACCGATATAGTGTGACAGAGAGACAGCAGCAGCCTCTTGATCTGGTTACGAAAAGAAGGGCATGGGTATGCACGTATGCATTACACCAGAAGTGTGGTGATGGTCTGTGGTGGCCTCTTACTACTGCTTTTGTGTGATAAATTTCAGTCAACACAGCTTACAAACTGACTACAGATTGCGTTCAGTTTGATGTGGCATAGTCTACGATGCCAAAGCTCTACTTACGTGACGTAGTCGTCTATCATCAGTGCTCTGGTAACACCGGAATGTATAGGTGCTGCCTGCACAGACAATCAACACACTCTGTACATGAGATTGTAACAATCAGCACTCAGACAATGTACATGACATAGTTCTCAGGGATCAAGTCAACAACAGCAATAATTAGATGTTCAGCACTTGGACATCAGTCCAGAAAACAAAAAGGAACTTTTTTCACAGCCTTCAGAACAACGTGACAATCGCAAACAATGACCTACTGCCACCTCTCTACAACAAATACAAGCCGCACACACACATATGCCTGTGTGATATCACACATTTTACCACACTGCAAAGAAATCTTTATTTTCACTTCCAAAAGTGACCCGTGTCATATGCTTTACTTTGCAAACATTCCATCTGTTGAACTACTGATGAATAATTTCTTATTGCCACACCTTTAAAATGGATCCTCATTACGACAACCTCAAAAATGTCATGAAATTTTAGTCTTTGTAGACAGGGATGTTTACAGGGATGTTCACCAACCGTCAGTTCAGAAGACAGGGAAACATGCAGAACTTGTAATGTCTCAGTTGTATGAGGATGAGTACATAGCTGTTCAGACTACAACTCACTATGGGTCAAAGGTCATACTGCTTACAATAACAGAAAAGCTTTCACTAGTATCCTGAGATCACGTCTGGCAGAAGCAAAAACAACAGTGGCTGAGTGACTGTTGGAACATGAGGTGGGGAGCTATAGTGGGGGCAACTAAATCTTTGTTCAACAACTTACCACACAGAAAAAAGTCATTAACGGCTATGAATACATTGGTCACTCATCAGAATGGGAAGATGTCACTTTAAAGAGGTAAAAAATAATCCACAGTGTAAGAGAAAAGATACCTGACAAAATTTTTAGTGGAGAATCATTGTGCACAGGTGTCATTAAAAGCTTATTCACCCTCCTCTCACCTCTCAAAGTAGTACCTGTAGGCATTTGCTACCCTGAAAGACAAGTGTTGAAGAAACAAGGGCCTTTGTCAACCCAATCGCAGAATCTATATGGTCTTGATTAAAGATTTCTGTTTGTTTTCTCTCTGCATGGCATAAGGTACCTCAATTATTGGGCAAAACTGATCAGCCCATTAATGCCAGTCATATGTAAAACACATAACCACAGACACAGACACACATACACACACAGAGAAACACACATATACATGCTATACACATTCACACACACACATACAAATAGACACAAACATATGCAGGCAGGCTCACACACACACACACACACACACACACACACACACACACACACACACACACACACTGACCAATGCATAGGATAGAGCAGGGCCTCAGCGGCATGAATACAGGCAGTGACCCGACTCAGCTTTTTGGATGTGATGATGATCCGACGCTCATGCAGCATACTGGAACATTCATCGTCGCCCTCATCATCATCATCATCACAAACATCGTCCTCCAACTTGCACATTTCCATCACAAACAGCATGTTAATGCATATATTCCTTTTCTCTATATCTCTCTCTCTCTCCCCCCCCCCCCCCCCCTTCTGACTCCATGAAGGGCCACCCTGAAGAACAGGTTCCTTCAGCTGTGTCAAAACTTGGATCTCTGCAAACAGTTTCTCTGTCCATTCTGCAATGTTTTCATACCTTATTTTGTTGGTGGTGGTGATTTTTCCCCTCCACCTCCCTCCCTCAGGATTATTTCAGCAAGGTAACTGGATCTTGTCACAGGTCCATACCTGTATACTGTTTCCTTTTCTTAACTGTTATCAGTAAATCTTCCTCAGGTCACTGGCGTTTAGATCAGTATATCTTATATTCCATATTTTGTAATTACACTGACAAGGCAAATTACAACCTGCAGGCTCCTATATTAAATTTTGTTAAGGCAATAATCTGATCTCCATCAACAGTCTAACCCACCACATCTAGGCCATGCTCAGGGTCTGTGACCTGAGAAAGGAGACTGCCCACTGTGGGAGGTGTCCGCCTTGACCTGTTTCAGTGTCAGCTTTAATTTCATTATAGTCAGGCTGACCATCATAAAGCCCCTTTCAGTGTTCTCAGTATACACAGGGGTAAAGTTCTGCCCAGCAACAAAAATAACATATCTATCTACAACAAACATAACTGCTTCACAGCATGATGAGTTGACTGACATACCCCAGAAACTTAAGATTTGGCCTGCTTTGCATCAGCTATTCCAAGCAGTTTATCACTAGCAGATTAAAAAGATGGATACAAGTTATGTGAAAAAAAACATACAAGATAGCACAAACTATATGTAAGAGATGGCCACATAGGAAAATATGATAACTGCAGAACAGGCAACTAGTGTTCGCTCCGACAGTAAGTACAGTCTTACTACCCCATCACACTTAAAAGTTGGCATACTATGAATTGTAACAAGAAAAAAAAAAAAAGTAAAGACCAAAACCAAGTGAAAGGGCTGTAGGATCAGCAGTAGGTAGCAAACAAAGATAAAAATCGTAGAGTTCATGTCAAAAAGAAGGAGAGAGAAGCGGAAGCGGACTCATAGCATCAAACTCCCAGAAGCCAGGGACACAAACCTATGCCAAAAAAGCCCCAGGCATCCCCCATGGGGCAACCAGCCCTTACCCGGTGCTGGCACCACAGCGGGGAGAACCTGGGTATCATCCCTACAGAGGGGGTTGGCATGAACCTGATGACTCTCATCATACCATTAAACACAGCACAAAAGACAGAAAAAAAAAAAAAACAAAACCATTCAGAGGACCACGCAGCACAGCACTGACCTCCGTCACGGTGGACTGGATCCCGGATCCACCCTCTAAACCTGCATCTGCTCCACGGATCTGCACCGCAATTTAACGTCTTCATCCTCGGGCTACGTTCCATGTTTCCACCCAGTTTTGTGAGCAGTGTTAGCAAAAAAAAATCTTGCTGAACTGATTCTGAATCTGACTCTCCATCAGATCAAAACCACAGATCTAAACCACAATCCAATGGGTTCGTCCTCTCGCCACCTCATCTTTTCGCCATGTTTTGCTCAAATCGGTTCAGCAGTTGCTTATGTAATACTGTTAACACACACACCAACCTTTAAGTTAACAGATGCAAGCTTAAGTTCCTGGGGGGGGGGGGGGGGGGGGGGGAATGAAGAAATACATGAGTAACTAATGGAACGAAAGTAAGTATACTGACCTGGCGAAGATTCTCATCATGTTGTTGGTGTCCACGGCGTTGTAATACTCTGTCAGTTTCTCTGTGACATCACAGACAATCAACACAGCCGACATCATCACATCACAGTCAACGGCCACGGCTTCATCGCAGATCACTGTCAGGTTCGTCCTCTACAGAGACATTAAACATCTGCCACGAACAATTCAGTGGTTATGATTTGTACCTGAGGATGGAGGTAGGAGTACAGGACGGAGGTTGGGGTATTCTGACTGTTACCTGGACGTAGACGCTCCCTGGATGATCAGCTCTACTGGTCAGGGATGGGGGTAAAAAAGGAAATGGAAGGGGAAGGGGGCCACTGGACTTGCAGACTGGGAAGGACTTGGTATCCCGGATCCACCCTCTAAACCTGGGATGGGTGAAGGGTGAAGGGGAAGGGGGTGTTTGACCTTAGATTTGAACTTTGAAGTCTTCCACAGAGGATGATGAAACTGCCTTAGGTCAAAGACAGTTCCAGTCACATACAGTCCACAGCAAAAAAAAGAGAGAAGTTCCTGTTCCTAAATTCCTCTGTGACACCACAATCAACCAACAAACTCACATCACAGTCAACAACCATGACTTTATAACACTCTGTCAGATTTCTCTGTGGCAACACATGAACAATTCAAAAACAAAGAAAGAATGACTTGTTATTTTCCCTGCGATAAACAAATTGAATACCTAGCCTTCTGAATGAAACAAGAATACGCACAGAACATAACCATCCATCTAAAAATTCAGTGCCCCGGAAACTGTGCTCACAGTGTGTCTTGTCCAGCTGTCTCTTCATGAAACTAGAGGGGCACTTGGGACACCTGGGGAAGCTCTACCCTGGCCAATGTTAAATGGATCCTCAGTCTATCTTTGATCCAGACCTAGATCAAGAAGTAAAGCTTTGTGCTTGGAACACATTCTGTCTGTCCATTAGTTTTACAAGAATTGGTTCTTCAGTTACTATGTATTCTTGCTGGCAGATGGAACGAACCAACCAATCAACCAATAGATGCCAATGAAAATGTAACCTAAGTTCTCTCTCTGATGACACAAACAATGTCCTGCACAACAGTCAGCAACAACTGAGTTGTATAATCTGTCAGATTCTGTGTTGTAACAGCACACAAAAGTAACAATCAATCCGCATAACTGAAACACTGGTCAACAACCATGGCATTATTTCAGAACACAGCCAGGTTTTCTCTGTGAACGCACAAAAAATCAACACGTCTGACATCAACATTAAGAGCCCTGATGTGATGATACTTTTACAGTTTCTCTTCTGTGTGACACAAGCAGTCAACATACCACAGTGCAGATATGGGGAGTTTTTATTATACTCCCTGTTTGGCTAGTATACTTACCATGTCAGACCATAGCATTCAACGCAGTCAGACAGCTCTGCCAGGCCAAAATTTTTGTGGCAAATGCAGTCATAAGACAGTCACCCTACTTCCACCAATGGAAGACGCCGATGTTCGCTTCCTGTACCTCATTCAGCGAGGCCTGTGTGCAAGGTAACCCAAAGAACCTTGGCGCTAGAGGGGAAGGTAGGGCGGGCATTAGAGTCTGACATGGTGAGTATACCAGCCAAACTGGGAGTATATAAAAACTCCCCATTTTGGCGTCACATACTATACCGTGTCAGACCATAGCAGAATTTAAAGGAATCGGAGGAGGGCAAGGCGACCTAGTGGTTCTTGGGGTTAACTGATATGTCTGCATTAGCCGCTACAAAGGAGATCCCTTTAGAACCGTCAGCCCTGAACATGCAGATATCCCTTAAATAAAAGTTTATAAAGGGGTTTTCCGAACGCCATTAGGCTGCCTCCAGGAGATGGAGCAAGGGGACAGAGAGTGCTGGAACGCTACGGAAGTGGCCAGCGCTCTGACCTCATGGGCCCGAGGAGATGGGACCAGGAGATCCTTGTATGCCTGGGCGTAGGCAGATCTCTCCGTATTGGAAAGCCACCTAGAGATAGTGCCAGCCGAGATGTCTTTCTTATTATGGGGGTTGATGGAAATAAGAAGACGTCTCTGGGAAAAGCGCCTGGGACATGAGCAATCCCAGTAGTATCTCAGGCACCTGGAAGGGCACAGGTCATGTCTCTCCCCCACTCTCCCATCTTCCTAAGATATCCGCTAGCGAGTGGATGACGAGGGGGGGAGAGGCACGTTGGACGTTGGAAGGGTGGTTGTGAGGAACAGAGTATATCCGAGCCCCAAGCGACCCATCTCTCCCATCGGTAGTTGGAGAGGGACTAGGTTCTGGCCCTACGGAGGCAGGGGCTAAGTCAAGAAGTCCCTGCGCGGCCCTTGACCTTGTGGGGTGTCTAGGACGGACTGGAGGAGGAGAACCAGTCGTGAGTGACAGTTGGTTGGAAGAGGAGGAGGGCCAGCTTAACCGCTTCCAAGTCTAGGACCTTGACGTGGAGATGTGCCGACTGCATGTCATGCACTCCCGAGGCATGACTGCCCTCCAAGTGGGCTCTGAATAGGAATCGACACGCGAGCTCTCCGGGAGTGTGAGCGACCTCTGGAAGGCGAAGTCGCTCAACCCGTCAGTGTCCTTCACCATGTTGGGCAATGGTGGTAGAGCAAACCTGGAGCACACGACCACAAAGAGGGGACAAGTCAGTCGATCGAGAGAGTGTTAACTAAACTCAATTGACCGTGTGGAACCATACTGATATAAATAGCAATGGTCATAGTAGAGCAAGACAAAAATTTGCTCAGGTGTCGTGCGTGGGACTCGAGGAATCGACTGAAAACTCGATCTACCCATACACAGTACTGATACTGAGCAATGCTGAGTAACGCTAGATCGAAATCTCGATGAGCGTATAGTCTTACGTGCTGATATAAATAGCAATGGTAACAGGAGAGCGAGAACCAAGTCGCTCGTGTGCAGTGCAGGGGATTCGAGAAATTGACTGAAACTCGATGTACCTGTACACAGTATTGATAGTGAGAACTGCGGAGTCACACACTAGATCAAAATCTCGATCAGTGTGTAGTAGTATGATAAACTTCGTACAGTGATCTCGATCAGAGTGTACTATCATGATAAACTGCATACACAGCACTGGTACCGAGAAATGCTGAGTAGTGTTGCGAGATCGCAGTCTCGATCAGCGTGTGCAAGACACAAGACAAGACGGTCGGTCGAGAAGTTAATTAAACTCGATCGGCCGTGTGGAATGGTACAGATATAAACACAAAGGGGATAGATCACCGGTACACAGCACTGATACCGAGCAATGCGTGATCACCGAGCACGGCGCGATCACCGAGCAATGCGCGATCACCAAGCAATGCGCGATCACCGAGCAATGCGCGCGATCACCGAACAATGCGCGATCACCAAGCAATGCGCGATCACTAAGCACTGCTGAGTCACGCTGCAAGATCGTGATCTCGATCCGCGGGTACGGGACACTAGATCGCAATCATGATCAGCGTGTACCAGTACGATAAAATGCTCACACTAATGACACAATGTGCCAGTGTGAGTAAGATCAACTTAGTACACTACCATACAATATACGAGAACGTACGATCTACGAGGACGGCCACCAGGTGAGGCGATGTGGTGGGAAATGTGACCGGCGAGGGAGAAAATGGCGGCCGAGCACCGGCAATTTCGCAAGTGCAACAGAAATTTGGCAAGTGCAACAGCAAAATTTGGCAAGGGCAACAGCAATGATAGGCGAAATGAAATAAAGGGACACCAACCAGGTAGATCGAGGGTCTTTACAATCTCACGGGGGAACAGTACGAGAGAGTACTGTGAGCACTGATACCGAGCACTGATACCGAGAAGTGCTGAGTAATGCTGAGTGGTCGCAATCTCGATGAGAGAGTACTCCCAATCAGCGTGTACTAGTACGATAAACTTCGTACACAAATGAACCATGAGTACTAGTACAGTAAGAATTTTACACTAAACTGAGTGAGAGTACAACAAACTTCGTACCCTAACCGAGAAGGAGGCGATATGAAGGAAAACACGACCGGCAAGAAAATGGTGGCCGAGGACCGGCGAGTGTTCAATCGTCGAACAGAATTACTGGAGCGTGTGGAGGAATAAACAACGCTCCGAAAGGCAGTACAGGTGTTGGATGGGTTACCGAAAGGCAACGAAGTACACAGAAACAGTGCCAATGGGAACTGCACTGAAAACAAACTCACGAGGGAGAAAACCGCGAGAGCAATACGACGACTGAACAAAGTCATGAGGATCCCAACGAGCATGAAAAATATTAAAATGCTATCCCACCAAGAGCCTCATGTGTCAATTGTACTAAGGGTTTAGCGCAAGCCACAAGTGAATAGGTAAAGAGCAAAACACAAGCAATCTTTACACAAAGACAGAAGTATAGGCGAGACAGCGCACAAGACTTATCTAGCTTGGGCGACAGGCCCGAAGGTGAATGGGTTACAGGAAGCACATATCAGCGTCTTCCGTTGGCGGAAGTGGGGTGGGCGTCACGTGTCTGTGTTATGACTGCATTTTGCCACAAAATTTCGGCCTGACAGAGTTGACTGACTGCCATTGAATGCTATGGTCTGACATGGTATAGTATATGAAGCCAAACTGACCTTACATGACCAAATAGAGCATGGCTCAACAGTGTCTTAGTCTGAAGCTTTTTACAGACAGGCAACCCAACTTTTAGCCCTGTGAGCTGAATGTTCAGGAGTTCAAACTGACACACAAAACAAGACACAAAGAAATGCTTCTTTAATACACAGTTGAACACAGATAAGCAAATTTTCAACAAAAATGTCTTCTTCAAACGTCACACCTGACCTGCAAAAGGCACCAAACAAACTTCCCCACAGGGCTGTGGGTAGGAGACAGGCTCAGTAAAAAAAGGAACTGATGACACCCACACCTCACTCTTCCATTTCGTTTTTCTGATCTAATGATTTGGGGGTAATAATTAACAAAAAATTCTAGCTCAGAAACTACAAAAGATATAAAAATGAAATATATATGATTTTTGAAGGAAATTGAATGGAGATTTTGAATCTGGGCTTCTTTTGTTTTTATTTTGATCATAAAAAAATATTTAGGCATTTAGATTTGGATAGATTTTTTTGCACAATCAAAAACATATGTATTTACCACTACAGCTTCACATCCAAAAAAGAACACAAAGCAAAAAAGTTGAAAATAAAGTTTGTATTGTCACACTACACCTGTAAATGAAAGTAAAACAGTCTAGAAGTCTATCCAGACGCTCACACCTCATGCAGACAGGTCAGTTCACGACCACGCCCCCCTCCCCCCACCACGCCCCCTTGCTGGACTTCAACCCTCTCTTTCACTCCTCCTCTTCCCCTACCTTTCGTGCTGCCCGTGTCACGCCGCGAGCAGGCCGCGCTCCCTCTCGCGCTGACTAACACGCCGCTGGCCACTCGCACGCAGTGCAGAGTACACACTAGGCTAGCTCGTTCGACGTTGGTAACCAGTCAGCTGAACACACTCTTGAGATCGCACAGCACGACTCAATAACTGACGAATATGGCCGGCAATTCCATCACTCATCATCTCACCTTCATGCGAGTGAGTTGCTGAATAAAAGATTATTATCTTTATCAAAAATGATTACCAGAGCCCGCTCAGCTGTGTAAGTACGTTGATTTGGTCGCTACGCTCGTCGAAGGTTGCGCCACCATCTTTGCAAGCGAGACAAAGCGCTGGCTGGTCATCCAGTCAGTGATGAGGAAAAATGGTCTTTCCCCTCACGTGTGGTCATTTGCATATCATTTTAATACTGTAGACATATAAGGCTTACTACGCACACACTCTATTTCAGTCCTTTGATAGGAATAGTAACGAATGAAAATTCAAGAAAAATGCATGACGTCAGTGGACGGCCCATAGGCACTGGAAGTACATTTTTACTACGGCGTCAGCTGACGGCTTAAAGGCACTCAACAGTTAAGTCATGCTACCGTCTGTTTTCAGCTGCACTTCAATTTGTGTGCATACTTGTAGTTAGGCTTGTTTTCAGCTGTTCTGCAATCTGTTTTTACTTTACGCTCTGTTCTGTACCTTCACTAGTATTGGGGTATTTTTTTAGCTCCAGACTGTTTACTTTATACTCTGTTTTGTACATCTACTTGTATTTTGGCTTGTTTTCAGTCATGCTGTTGTCTGTTTTTTACTTTACACTGCACGTGTTTCCTTTTATTTTAGCTTGTTTTCAGTCATTTGCAGTCATTCTGCAGTATGCTTCACTCTTCTTGAAAACTCAACCGTATGTGGATAAGGGAAAGGGCTTCAAATCGAAAGTATTTTGACCCCTGACTGTTTGAAACTGTCAAAGGACTCAAAAAGAAACTGTATCTTCCACATATACGCAGCTGATGGCTTTTGCAGAGCATCCCACACCCCAGCCCAGGACACATACAGGGTAACCAGTCACACAGTCGACTCACACTAGCGGGAATGCTGGGTAGACAGGAAGTGTCCGGGGCTGTAAAACTGAACATCTGTAACACAAAGCACCGGCATGGTTAAGGTCAATGATAATTAATTACTACATAGCTTGCTACGCCTTCGTTAACGAAGTAAACTCAACACTTATTGCAGGAAGGATCAATATATCAGTATCTAAACAGCACGCTATGTTTTGGTAAACGACAAACAGCTATAATCACACAAAAATTATGATTTATTAGGCACTGAATATACTGATAACCATTAGGCAATGGAGTATACTGTCCATTAGGCACTGGAATATACTGATAACCATGAAAGATATGCTGCACACTGAAAACTGAAAATTAACTGGACACAGGTAGAAAAAAAAAATCACACTGACCAGAAAAAAAGCAGAAAACTCACACAAATAGGTAAGACCACTACACTCATCAACAATCATCAAATAAGGTTATCACAGCAACAAACCAGTGAAGCTATCAATCTAATCAACAGAGTTATCACACATCACACAACAAAAAAAAAAAAAAAAAAAAGATCATTCTAAACAACTGCTTAAGTTATCACACCAACAAACACCATAAAATCAACTAGCTACAAGCACTTTATACAATGTCACACCAATCAGCAATCAGTTTCAATTCCACTTTCAAGGATGTGTTACCATATGCAAACTGTTCCAGATCCTTTAACCTAGAAATCCTATTGGTGAACTTTCCACAAAACTTTGTGTGTTTTTCAAAAAAGTTGGTGCACTTTCACAGGGAGAGAGGGAAAAACCCACGTGTACAATCTACTAATGGCAAGTGATGTCGAATTTGCTAAAATGAGCAATGCTGATGACAGTCTTACCAAAAAATGTGCAATGCTGATGTCAGTCTTACCAAAAAATGTGCAATGCTGATGTCAGTCTTACCAAAAAATGTGCAATGCTGATGTCAGTCTTACCAAAAAATGTGCAATGTTGATGTCAGTCTTACCAAAAAATGTGCAATGCTGATGTCAGTCTTACCAAAAAATGTGCTATGCTGATGTTAAACTTACCGTTACTGCAATGTGAGTGCTGGTTTTTCAACAGCCAATTCTTAATACCTAGCTCATCAACATACCTGGGGAGAAATTCCTGCTCTCTAGCTAGTTTTTCACTATTTCAGGCCTACAGCCAAGCTGTTCTTTGAATCTTTCGGTATCTTGTTGACGATTCACACTAAACAAACAGAGATTTCTCATGCGAGAACTAGCAAACAGTCATCATTCACAGGCCAAAGCACTCAAACTGGTACACTGAGATATCACCTTTATTGCACTACACAGACGTAATTACCACTGAAGAACTTTTGTGTCCAGATCTCTTTTTTTTCTGTATTTCTTTTACGCTCATCGTATCTGGCATATTTTCACACAAAACATGTACAATCTGCACTGAAATTGTCATGTCGGTGCTACACATCTGCAGAGCTATGAGGTCACCAAGAGCAGACATAACAGCTGAGTATATGATCAGGAGAAAAAAAAAAAGTGAAAATGACTCATGAACTACACTTCGAAGACACAACCACCTCCCTCATAGACAGATCAGATCCTGAAGCCATCTTACATCTTGATCAGCAACGATGGTGACAGGCTCTTCAGCCAGTGGGATGCTCTGCTCGTAGGCCACTTTGAGGAACGGAAGCAGGTCATTGTTCTCCGAGCGGTTGATGATCTCTGCCAGGAAGTTGAGCATCTGTAGAAGACCTCGTACCAGGGGAGGTGACTGTCACAGAGAAATCAGCAAAAATGGTATGAACATACACAATTATTTTAACACCTGGTTTACTGCTTTTTTTTTTTTTTTTAAAATGACATAAATTCAACAAACTTAAAACTATAATAAAAAACAAAAAAAAAAATTAGACCCAATTCAACTGAATTTCTAACTTACAACGTACCAAAACTGCCTATCAGTCAAATTAAAACCAAACACTTGAGTACAACCTCACTTTTATTTCAGAGTAAAGGCTATCCACTTCCATCAATAAAAGCAGAATTCATTCATCAGGATGTAGTTGTTGGTAGGGTCCAATTTTCTAAGCATCACCATTTTACCTAAAACTTCAGTAGCTCATCTTAAACTCCATTCTGGAACCTGAATTCACTTGCCACAACCACCAGATCATTTTTTTTTCTTCTTTTTCTATAGATTTTCATGCCCTAAGAAGTGTACCTCAGTGTCTCCATACTTTTCCAAATATGTATGGGCTGTTTGAACCCTGAACATGCAGCTTACATGTAAAGACCTGTACAGATAACAACATTCATTTGCGGTGCATGTTGCTGGCAGATAAGAAATGGCTTGAAGCCCCATCAAATCTATATGATTACGGGGTTAAGGGGGCCCAGCCAACTTCCAAGAACTGTTGGGAGTGCTATGGGTTCAAATGGGAAGACTCGAACCACAAAGTCATCTTCACCCATTAGACCGTTGTGTCTCTGCGTTTGTTGGATCAGGACAGGCACCACCGAACACCACTGAAAAGTTTTTTTCACAACGATGCAGAGCCTTCTCCAGTGGGTTGCTTCCTGGCTTGACACTGTTTGCTCCCACTGGACTGCTACTGCTGGGGGGGGGCTGTGATGGAACATGGCAGGGAGTGGCTGTGTAAGAGACAGAATGATTGGGGGCAAAAGATTAGTGTACATCTTTTCTTTCCGTCATGATGTAAATATCTGAAGAAGAACACATGGAATTCTTTCACTGGGATAACAGGCAACATTTGTTTCTTTGTCCACTTTCACATCTTTTCACTTAGTCAGCACCTTCCCTCACATTCCTTTCCCTTTGACCAACTCTTATTTTTCATCTGCTTCCTTTTTCTATGTCTAACTTCTTTCCATATATCCAAATACTTTCTTTCTGAAAGTCCAACTGTTTTCATGATGGCTTTCCATGTACTTACGTTCATGGAAACCACAACCTTGCCATAATATACCGTTATCAATGTTCTTGCACGATGATTCACGGACAACATTCCACAGTTTTTGGGATTTCTCAGATCACAACCTTTTTTTTTTTTACTTTTTTTTCTTTTTTTTTTTTCCAGTGGATGGCACCAAAAAAAAACAGAGAAAACAAAATGGCAGATTTTCTTTTTTTTTTTTTTTCTTTTCTTTTTTTTTAAAATTTCTTTGGCTATCCCAACCTCTGCGCCACCTCAGAGGCAGCGCACCCACGCTGCTCATTCCAACACCCGTCCACAGCCACAGCCCGGTTGCCCCACCGCAGCCCCGACACCGGCAATCCACAGGAAGCAGTCAATGTCTAGTCGTCAAGAGGACCCACCGGAGGAGACACTGCACTGCTGCCGAGTCACTTTGGTGGTGTTCAGTGGGATGATCTAACATGCGCAGGACATCATCTACTAAGTCCCCTACTAACGACAATAATTGCTTAGTCGCGGAGCTGGCGTGAGTGAGCTGTCACTCCGGAGGGCGCCACCATGTCCGTCCAACGACAGCCCCCATGGACTCACCGATACCGGTGACCCCGACAGAACCAAACCAAGGCCACAGATGTGGAGAGGACATCGAAGTTGAGTCACCATGAGAGCAGGGCATGAAAGGCCCACAGAATTTCAAATTTTTTTTTTCATGCTGATCGATGAGAATGAGGATGATTAAGATGATGCTACGGATTTCCATTTCGGTCTGAGACTACATGACAGGGCTGTACTCTACGCTTCTTTCATAATATATCCGGGCGTCAACCAGGCCCGAGAGATACAGGCACCTGCAGTGTTGGTCATGAAATTGGAGCAACACTCTCAGAAACGCATCCATTTAAGTGGATGAAACTCGACTGTGTGGTCCCAGTCTTCCCAACTGAGTCCGCAGCAAACTCAACTCTGGGTAGGAGCGGTCGGGGCAGAAAAACCCACATGATTCTGATGGGATTCGAACCCATGACCTCCCAGCTGGGAGTCCGCGACGCTAACAAGTTTTTTTCATTCATCCCCTCTTTGGATAAACACATTTACCTTGTCAACCTCTTGCAAGACACTGCAGTTTGTTAGCTCCATGAGGTCACATTTTCCAGGTAACATACCAAACAATCTTCTCACTGACTGATTTCTGTCTGCAGCAGACAGCGCTGAATCATTTCTTTTCATTCTACAGCCAAACCAAAGTTCTCCCGAGACCCTAGCAATACTAGAGGGGCAGGATGAGAAGGGGTCTTGACATGGCAAGTGTATTTAGGCAAACAGGTAGTACTGGAGAAACTCTCAATTATGGCATTACAGTTTAGATACTGTGTTATGTCAACCTCTTGTAGAAAACACGGGAGGGCAAATTGCTCTAATGGCTCGCAGGGCCAGAGGTAGGGGTTGATACGGCCAAGTAAACACAAAGAAACAGATTCCCCTGGAACTATCAGTCTTGCCCATGCATAAATCTGTGATGATTATTCACTTCTTTTTCAGATCCTACCTGTTTATAGCTCTGCAGTGCACACGCGCCGCTCATTCCGACACCCCGTCCACAGCCACAGCCCGGTCGGCCCCGCCGCAGCCACGGCACGGCAATCCACAGGGAACAGTCAATGTCAAGTTGTCAAGAGGCACCGGAGGAGACACTGCACTGCTGCCGAGTCACTTCCGTGGTGTTCAGTGGCGCCTGTTCTGATCTAACATACGCAGGACACCACCTACTACTGACGACAATAATTGCTTAGTCGCGGAGCCGGTGCGAGTGAGCTCTCCCTCCGGAGGGCACCACCACGTCCGTCCAACGACAGCCTCCATGGACTCGCCGATACCGGTGACCCCGACGGAACCAAACCAAGGCCACAGACGTGGAAAGGACATCGAAATTGAGGTCACCATGAGAGCAGGGCATGAAGGACCACAGAATTTGAGACATTTTTTTTTAATGCTGATCGATGAGAATGAGGATGATTAAGATGATGCTACGGATTTCCATTTCGGTCTGAGACTACATGACAGGGCTGTACTCTACGCTTCCTTTCATAATATATCCCGGCGTCAACCAGGCCGAGAGATACAGACACCTGCAGTGTTGGTCAAGAAAATTTGTTGGTCAAGAAATTTAAGTGGATGAAACTCGACTGTGTGGTCCCAGTCTTCCCAAATAAGTCCGCAGCAACTCAACTCTGGGTAGGAGCCGGTCGAGGCAGAAAAAACCCACATGACTTCTGATGGGATTCGAACCCACGACCTCCCAGCCGGTAGTCCGTGATGCTAACCACTTCGCCACGGCGGCTGGTCTTCCACTCTTTTTTGCCATGTTTAATGAGTAACACCCCTGACTTACCCTTCCATCACAATTAACCCCTCGTCTCGCACCCTCACCCCTCACCCTAACTGACCTGATGATGCACAAACAGGTCTGTGCTCCAGTGCCATGGCGACAGAACCAAAACGGTACAAACTCTCGAGATCAGTCAGGACAAAGGCAAACTGGTCCACCTGAGGTCTGTAACACACAACACTTACACTAGCAAGTGTTATATAAGGCTTGTGAATGGACACAAACATACTCGGGACACACTTGTGCATCTTTGCACTTACATACATGTTTATACATGGAGACACTCTCAGTTGCAAAATGAACACCCATGCTGGCATATACACATATTAAGAATGCACAATTTGACACACACACACACACACACAGGTACACACTGAACTTGTCTTCAGAAACTAAGCCTTTCTGTTCATCATTTGAAATAAATAAATAAGTAAATAAATGAACAAATAAACATTTGAAAAAATAGTAGTGTGTGTGAGTGTGCATGTGTGTGTGTGTGTGTGTGTGTGTGTGTGTGTGTGTGTGTGTGTGTGTGTGTGTATGAATGTGTTCCCAATGTAAAAAAAAATGCTTGAAGCTGTTTAACAGGGAGTACTTTAGAATGGGAACGAAGAAATGCTGTCTGTGTGTGTGTCTGTGTGTCCGTGGTCAAAATGTGTTCCACGCGCTCCAGACAAAACTACTGGGCCGATGTTTCTGAAAATTTGTAGGTATGTTCATTATGGGCCACGGATGATGCCCGATGTTTAGTTTACCACTATAGCCGTTACTAATGGCTGTAACGGCCTGTAACGATTTTTCTTCATACTGGAATACCTCAGAAAGTACTTGGCCGATCTTTGTAAAAATGAGCAGGTACGTTCATTATCGGTCACGGATGATGCCCGGTGTTTTAGTTTACCTCGTTATAGCCGTTACTAATGGCTGTGATGGCCTGTAAGGGTTTTTCTTCTTTATGGAATATCTCAGAAAGTAGTACTTGGCCGAACTTTTAGAAAATTAGCTGGTATGTTCATTATGTGTCACGGATAATGCCCGATGTTTTAGTTTACCCCGTTATAGTCATTACTAACCGCTGTAATGGCCTGTAACGGTTGCTGTAACCGCCTGTAACGGTTTTTCTTCGTCATGGAATATCTCAGAAAGTACTTGGCCGATCTTTGTGAAAATTAGCAGGTATGTTCATTATGGATCACAGTTGATGCCTGATGTTTTAGTTTACCGTTATAGCCATTACTAACGGTTATAACGGCCTGTAACGGTTTTTCTTCTTAATGGAATATCTCAGAAAGTACTTGGCCGATCTTTGTCAAAATTAGCAGGTACGTTCACTATGGCTTACGGATGATGCCCAATAATTTAGTTTACTGTTATAGCTGTTACTAACGGCTATATCGGCTCATCATAATGGTTTTTCTTCTTTATCGAATATCTCAGAAAAGTACTTGGCCAAACTTTCTGAAAATTTGTAGGTATGTCCATTACGGGTGACAGATGATGCCTGACATTTTACTTTACCGTTGTAGCCATTACTGATGGCTGTAACGGCGCATAATAGTTTTTCTTTTTTATAGAATGTCTCAGAAAGTACTTGGCCAATCTTTCTGAAATTTTGTAGGTACATTCATTATGGGTCATGGATCATGCCCAACATTTGATTTACCGTTATGGATGTTACTAGTATCCTACCGACTATAACGACCCATAACAGTTTTTTTTTTTTTATGGAATATCTCAGAAAGTAAGGGGCCAATCTTTCTGAAAAATTTGTAGGTATGTTCATTATGGGTCACAGAGATGCCCGATGTTTAAGTCTACCGTTATAGCCGTTACTAACGGCCCATAATGGTTTTCTTCTTGATGGAAAATCTCAGAAAGTTCTTATCCAATCTTTCTGAAAATTTGTAAGTATGCTCATTATAGGTCACTGATGTTTACCAGAATAGCCAATATTTACCAGAATAGCCATTACTAACGGTTGCACCAGCCCAAGACAGTTCTTACTCTTTATGGAATATATCACGCATATTCAGGATAAACTGGGAGTACGTTTATATGCTTTGCATCTTGTTATTCTTGCAGCTTCTCCTTGGTATTTCTATTATACAGAATTAACACTGAGGAAAAGCAAAAATCGCTTAAATTCAGGGGATGGGGGGGGGGGGGGGGTAGAGGACGGGGGAGGTTCCACTTTTATTTTTGTAGCATTTGGCTGACACACAATGCTAACGTGTAACATTGTTTTGTCTTCGAGCGGGTAGACAAAACATCAACTGCCAAGCTCATGTGTGAAGTTTACACTGGATTCTGTGACATCAGTGTCATCTGCCAGCATACCAAATATGCAAGCAGCACTCCGCAAATTTGATTCTTACTTGTTCTCTTCTCCCCTGATTTCTTTTTTCTTTTTTTAAGTACATTCTTATTTTTCATATTTTGCTGAAATCCACAATTTCACAGACAAGTGGGAGTTGTAAGTGGTCTAAAAAAAAACAAAAATCACACACACACACACACACACACACACACACACACACACACACAATGCACATATGCTCACACACAACCATACTCACACTGATCCACAATTCCATCTACTGTATATCTGGAGCTGAACCAACTCAATCCATCCAGGACCTTTGCCCTGATTACTTCACTTTCTATTCACAAGCCACCCGTCCAGATAAACTGTTTACAGCTTAGCCGACCACTGCAGACATATCATCATAGAAAATCTCCTTTTCTCTTCCTCTTCCTCTTCATTCCAAAATTCACCAATGTTGAGATCTTCCTGCGTAAGTGAAATTTAGCCTATACAGACCATTTCTGAACATGACACATTCGTGCATGTAGTGTATTTTGTTGCTGCTGTTGTTTGTTGTTATGCATTATCCATTGTACATGAAGGCCTCCTCTTTTCCCATGAAAGGAACAGGCTATAACATGTGTGCATCTTTTTCTATTTTTTAGGAATGCATGCATTCACAGACCAGGAAGTGGTTTTAACATTTCATCCAAAGGACTAAGACTGTTTCAGTGTCTACACAGATGCTTACTCCCATGAGACAATCTCCTCTGACCTGTCTCATGTGGGGACTGAACCCTGGACCTTCGGATTATGAGAGCAATGATTTAACCACTAGACCAACATGGCCCTCTAAACTTTAAGAATAAATAACAGTATCTACTGAAAATCACAAAGGCAAAACATGTGTCATTTCTGGGCAATATCCACATCTATGGCCATGTAATTTTCTGCCTGAAATACAGAAAAGCAGATTTCTTAAAATACTATTCCCCATAGGTGTCTGAAAGTTTGAGACAGTTACTTTCTACGTTTTATCCACAGAAGAGTACACGGGGGTAAATGTGGATATTGCCCATTTCCTGCAGCAGTCAAATGCCGTATTTACAGCACAACAGACAGAGATCTGACTTTAATACTCACGTGTTGATTCTACATGGGAATGAAAACTTTGGAATGTTGTTCAGCACATCCTGAAAACACACACACACACACACACACACACACACACACACACACACACACACACACACACACACACACACACAGATACACGGATTAACTAACAGATACAAGGATTAACTAGCAAAAAAAATTAGATTCAACACATTAAAAACGCAATAAAGAGCACAGTTCATTACATTTCAACCGAAAACAGATATTTCATACTTTCTTCTGCCAGACTGCCTTCAACCAACCGTCTCATACATATACCTCTTACGCAGTTTTCTTTGGAAGAGGTATTTCCCAACTATGGACACTTTCTACCACACCCCAAACCACTGGACATGCTGATCTTTCAAAAACAGCAAAATTCCAAACATTTTCAGCCTCATTTGGTTAACCCAAGTTGAATAACATACAAAAAAAAAAAAAAAAAAAAAAAACTGACAAGAAGAAACTGTATGCCCCTATATTCAGTTGCAAATAGTTAGGCAGACGACTGGCCGTAGGGACAGTGATGTTTGAGATTCACTAGAATGCAATATCACCAGACGCTGCAGTTACATAAGTGACTTCCAGGCAGACAGAGGTGGTTTTTAAGCCAGAAAAAAAAAAAAAAACTGCACCCACGAATGGTTCAAAACTCACAACTACCATATATGCGCATGTAAATGCTCTGCCCATCTGACAACCCGCTTCAACGATATGCACACTCAGGTGATCAATGAACCACATGTCTACCTGTGCTGACAAACATCAGCCGACACTTGTGCACAAGACGCACCATGAATGCAGACCTGGAAGGAAGAAAGAGAGCGAGCGAGAGAGAGAGAGAGAGAGAGAGACAGTGAACGTGCGCGCGCGTGTGTGTGTGTGTGTGTGTGTGTGTGTGTGTGTGTGTGTGTGTGTGTGTGTGTGTGTGTGTGTGTGTGTGTGTGTGTGTGTGCGTGCGTGCATGCGTGCATGCATGTGTGTGTGTGCGTGCGTGTGTGCGCACGCGTGTGCACAGGTGTGTAAGAAGAGTACTTCTGACATCAAGCTTCAGTCATCCATCTGAAGCTGTTAAGAGCCTGAGATGGCAAGATACCATGAGGAATGATTCCCAGCACAATACCCATGACTTTGATACCAACTAACTACTGCCTTGGGCCTATTCATCACTGGCAAAAGGCACTTCATAACACATATATTATCAACACATTCTTACCTGTTCATCATAATCTGGGGGATACTTCTGCAGAATGAAAGGATCTGTTGAACAGAAAGACAGAAGCTACTTACAAAGTTCCTTTGCATTGCTTAAAACTATCCACTCTTGTCTTAGACACACACCCCCCCCCCCCCCCCCCCCCCCCCTTCCACCCATGTCTCAAAGAAAGTCGCGCGGAGTAAATAAAATATATACACAAAACCATATTTTGTATAACAGACATTTGTCTTAAATATACTCCCTAACTCTCTTAGTCGATTCACAGGAGTTTTCATATACAACATGCCCAAGACGAATTAAAATGTTTCCTGATACTGACATTTATGAGTGAATGAACAGCCCAGCCGGCTTACATAGGACTATGCCTCATCTCACAATCAAATAACATCGGCACACTAGAACTGTAAGACAGAACGTTTTGAAAAATGTTGATGGTATAAATGCTTCATTTCCAATGAAGGCCAATTTTGCACACAACAGACAGAAACTGGGGGGACCAGTCAGCCATTTCATATAACTGCACAAGCCTGGCAATCTACTCTGGGCGTTTGATCATGTATCATACATTACACATACAGTCAATCAGCTTTCCAGTTTACAGTCTCTGCTCCAAAGTAAGTACAAGAGAAGTCTTACAAAACTGTTTTTGCCTGAAACTTTTTTGTGTTACTTTCTTATAGTAAGAGCAAAAATTTTCTTTTTCTTTTTTCCTCTTAAGTGAGCACCAAAGTTCAAAGCAGCAAAGTTATTCAAGGTAATTAGATGATTCTAACTCGATTCAATATCACACTCAGTCACAGCAGTCAGAATCGCATCATTTTTTCAAAAATCATACCTATCTACATCTGACATATTACATTTTAGCAATGAGTTCACAAACTTAACCGAAACCTCTTAAATTCACCAGATGCACAAAGTAACTGCAGCTATACTATATAGAAAAACAGTACATACAAAAAAATTTGAATGTTCTCATTCACCGTCAGACCACTAATGAACTGTGTGTGTGTGTGTGTGTGTGTGTGTGTGTGTGTGTGTGTGTGTGTGTGTGTGTGTGTGTGTGTGTGATTATGTGTGCGTGTGTGTGTGTGTGTGTGTGTGTGTGTGTGTGTGTGTGTGTGTGTATACTGTGTGTGTGTGTGTGTGTGTGTGTGTGTGTGTGTGTGTGTGTGTGTGTGTGTGTGTGTGTGTGTGTGTGTGTGTGTCTGTGTCTGTGTTTGTGTGTGCTTGTATGTTATGCGTGTGTACACTGTATGTATATATATATATGCATGAAAAGTGAGTTTGAGTGTGTGTGTGTGTGTGTGTGTGTGTGTGTGTGTGTGTGTGTGTGTGTGTGTGTGTGTCTGTGTGCATGCATGAGTGTGTGTGTGTGTGTGTGTGTGTGTGTGTGTGTGTGTGCAAGTGTGCATGCATGCATGTGTGTTGTCTATCTGTCAGTCTGTCTCTCTGGCAATTTAATTCAATTCAAACAACTTTATTTAAATCACAAAATGTGAAATTCAATGTGGCAACATCTTTTGATTTTTACAAAACAATCAATTAAAAAAAAAAAGGACAAATTACATATCCAATAAATTAGCATTCTATTTATGCCATTTTACATTATGCACTTTAATTATATATCTGGGAGTACTGTGTGTACCTTCACCCTCTTGCTCTGATCGTCCAACTTCAGCAAACACCTCAAACAGCTTATCTGGGTTCAATCTGAAACATCAGGTACATTCTGTCAGGTATTGGTCATGGTCACTAATTCATTAAGAAACATCATGACATCCTGCCAGTAATCAGGGTTTCCACGACAAGCACTTTCCACTCAATGATGCATAAAACACATTGTTCAAATATCATTCCGACATCAAAAATCTGACTCAGGCATCAGTCAAAACCTTTTAAAGTTAAGCAGTCACATGAGTGAACCCTGTACAATGCTGCAGTGAGCACAAATTCTTGATCACAGCGTGTGCTGCACGAGCCCCCAGCCTACAGGTTTTACCATCACCAAGTCAGTGTAAAATCAAAAAAGAGATGAACTGTTTCTTAACACAGCCTAACACTGATGTACCTAAGCACAGTGCATCTCAACCGAGGTAAGTTAAGAACACAGGCGCAAGCCAGGTGTGATGAACAAAGCACTAATGCACAAAATGACAATGGACAAACAATTCAGATGCTTAGTGGTAGCACTTGCGAATTCTATTTGGGGGCGAAGGGGATGGGGTGACTGAGCAGGGGGAGGGGAAGGTGACAGTTTAAAAACAACAACCAGCAGCTGTCCTGAAAATTGTCAGGGCGATCCTCTAGATCCCTTGTCATCACTCACATTAACATTATTCACTAATTCTGTGACACCTACTGAGTAAGTCCAGGATATCATTTATCAATAGAAAAGTAATACGTATCATTTTTTTTTTCTTTTTTCACTATCAGTCACAGTACATTTTGTCAGATAGATAATAGCCATGGAAATTTCCATATTTAAAAAAAATCACATTTCGTTCCCACCTTTCACATTCATTACATGACATACGTATAGAATCAGCATGTCAAGAGTTTGACAATACTGTTTTATGCGTAAAGCACACAATGTCACTGCCAGTATATCAAAATAATCTATAATAACCAACTACAGCCAACAACCAGCAGGGTACCATTTCAAAAGGTTCCATTCTAAAGAGCCAATAAAATCAAACTGTCGTTATGATAACCAGTTTTGTTCTCACAGAATCATTTGGTTTAAAGCATTTTCCCCCCAGGATGTGACTGATAAACTGATATTGGTGCAATTTAACAGCTATCATTAACACTGTTATCAATCCTAGTTTTTCCTGTCTCCTGTAGGCGTTGAGTGTGTATGTGTGTGTGTGTGTGTGTGTGTGTGTGTGTGTGTGTGTGTGTGTGTGTGTGTGTGTGTGTGTGCGAGTGCGTGCCAATGTTTGTGTTTGTGTTTTGTTTGTATACAAGTGCATGTGTGTATTTCAGGACCAGGCATTCCTAGTCCTACGCTGGAATAGGCAAGTAGAAGTATGCGGATCTATTGCACGGCTTTAGTTTTACATCTTAAAATTTGAATACACAGTTAATCTTCAGTGCTAGGTTTTGCCTATGATTTGATTTTACTAATATCTGAAGTTGAGATGGGTCATGAACCCTTTAATTTTACATCATCATGAGCTTTCCAAACATTTCTATTTCAATGTGGCAGAGAGTGAGCTTCTAGATAAGCTATTTCAAATGTTGTAGAGGGGTGAAGATAAACAGGTTAAACCAAGATGAAGGAGGAGGGGGGGGGGGGGGGGGGGGGGGGGGATACAAGATGATTGTTGCTAAGAATATCAGTTGTCTTCTTAACATTTAATGCAAATTCATGCGCAGGCATCATCAGTACAGTTTGCTGGCAAACTTATGTAGGAAAATCAATGTTTGGGGCCTATATGGTCATACTGTAATGTGTATACTGGGAAAAAAAGCATCTTGTCTCAGGTAAAATTTATCTAATGGAATTTTTCAAGGCCATAAGCAGGAAACCTGCACTGACATTTCAAACTCATCAGCTGACAACATCTCTCACAGAACTGACTCCTTGTTGCCTGCTAACCCCGATAAAACGTCGATTCCATCATTGAGGTGTGAACGTTTGTTCATTTGAATTGCGCACAAGCAACTTCTGGCTTCTCTTGTTTTCATAAGGTTAGTATCGTGTTGAATTCGTTTGGATTTATACAAAGATTTTAGTGGGAGGAGGAAATAGAATGCTGGCTGTTTGGCTCAGAAGCCCTTAGAGTTTAGACCCCGCTTTGTTGGTGCACAGAACTGCCTGGCAAAGTCTGTAGCGCCATCACTGTGACTTCACTGGGCATTGTCCTTACGATTACTACAAAAGTACAACACTGCAAACATGGATGCTGCCACCTGTAACACGAATAAAGCCAACACTTTAACATTTTCCTCTGTCATAAATGATCAGTGTATTTGCAAAACAGTAACGAGAAGTAACCCAAAGCTTCACTTGGAAATTGGAATCCAATCCATTGACCATTGTGGACTGGTGAGTGCATTTATAACACCACTAGTGCTTGGAGTCTTACGCAGCATTCATTTGGATTTATGGGCATGTATCATGGGAGCAAGAGCTACCCTGCTTGTTTATTGTTACCTGCCTTGTTTAAGATTTCTTGTCACTAGCACTTCATTCCTTGTTTAGTTATTTCAAAAATTTGTATTGTAACTACAACATCTTTAATGGATGTAAATGCAGTCATAAATCTAGGTGTTCAGGGACACATGGGTGAATTACTATGGAGGTTCCTAGGGACGACTTGTGGACAATGCTTTGAGGCCTGTATTTCTTTTCCTTCGTTTTTTTTTTTTCCGTTTTTTTTTTTTTTTTTTTTTTGTTGATCAATAATTAAAATAGATTACGCATACCACCATCCTCTAAACAGCTACTAATCATATATGATTATGAATGTACATGTATACACACACAACAGCATACATGTATGCATGACAGGGCTCTCCCTAGTTACTGCAATTCTAAAGGGTCCTGGGACTCCCAGGTCAAAATTTTAACGGCTTCATGGCTCCCAGGACTGTTATTTTATGACTGAGTGTCAATCCTGATCATCATTCAGTTTCTACTGTTTTTTGGTACAGCACAATGTACAACACACACACACACACACATGTGCACACACACACACACACACACACACACACACACACACACACAGTGACACACACACACACACACACACACACACACACACACACACACACACACACATACAGAAAGCAAACTATTCATGACTTAAAAAGAAACGATTTTGAATCCGGATAACAAGTAACTAAACACAAAAAATAAATTTTTCTTTCACCTAAAAAAAAACAAACAAAAACAACTTAACAGTTCTGAATTTGAATTACAGTGGAACCAGAAACCTATACTGTGGAAGTCATGAATACAGTGCATTCAGACTGATTTCATTTAGAAATTAGAAATCCTGGTTTTGAGGCCCCAGTCTGAGTCAACCTACTGATCAGCACTCTCTCACAAACTGGAAAGCTTCTCTTTGTGAGAGCAAGAATTGCCTTAACAGTTATTTATATTTTAGGAAGTTCTGTCTGACTTGCTGTTCAAGTTTGCAGCACTGGTCTGGCATGAAGTTTTGTCTGTATAACTTGAACAGTCTCTCAAAACCAAGACAGAAAAGCAGACAACCACCAAGCAGACATGACTAAGGATATTCATTAGCAGTGATTTAGTGCATCCTTGGAGCTGCTCATTTCTAGATGCATCTCAGGACCCCTCTGAAAATGAAATTAATGTATTTTTTTCCAGCTCATGATGTATACAGGATAAGATAAGATAGGATAATGTTGCTTATAGCCCAGCCAACCACAAGGGCCATATCAGGGCTATCACCACGTTAAAATCAACTCATAGGTCATTCACTCACACAATTCTTTACAATACATCGTCTAAAAACTCAACCAAAAGTTTGTTAAAAATCTTTCCACTGTAAAATCTCAGATCCGATGAAAAATGTTAACCTCTTTCAAGAACTCAAAGATCGCGTCAGGCAGAACATCTCTGAACAAGGTTTTCATGGAATCTGCTGTAAAATGTTTGGGTCTCACTTCATGCAAGTCCCAACACTCTAAAAGAGTATGTTTCACTGTGAGTGGCACATGACATGGAACGCACCACGGAGCTTCTTCACTCTTTAAAAGGTATGAATGGGTAAAATACGAATGGCCAGTGTGCAGCCGGCACAGAACTGTTTCTTCTTTATGACCACCAGACGTAGATGAGAGAAAATCCTAAAGGTTTGGACAGATCTGAAAGAGTTTGTTATATCCACCTGTGTATTCCAATCCTCCTGCCAGAGGTGCATACAGGATGCATGCACTTAATGGTGGGCCTTAATAAGGTTAACTTCAGCCTTTTGACACACAAGCTGTCAATGAAGCTGGAAAGACAGCTGGGACATGAGCTTCCAATCCATCCTAGCAAGTGTCAAGTCCTAAGATCAGCCAAGCTTTGTATGTCCAGCCACTGAAGTTCAGGTCATCCCACCATGTATTTTGACATAATCCAGTGAGAAGACATGTCCTGGGGCCCCCACATCCATACCACCACCAACAGATTAAGCAGAACTGTCGGTTTTCTCAGAAGGACTCTTAAAATAAATGCAACAGGAGTGAAGGACTAGGCTTATACTATTGGGTATTCATTAGACCAATGCTGTTCAGCTTATTCCGCTTGGGACCTTCCTAATGCCAAGCATATCTAAAGTTTGGAGGGTATCCAATGTCAAACTGCAAAGTATAGGTATTGAGATATATAATCCTCCTGTGTGGACAACCTGCTGTCCAGCTTGGAATGGCCTATGTTGCTGTTTTAGTGTTTTAGGAGACGAAAGGCATGACTTACAAACTTTTGCCAAGTTTCAGTTCAAACTGCACTCCTTGAACAGCCAGTACACTCGATACCCTGATCCAGGTTGACATCAACAGCCAGTACACTCGATACCCTGATCCAGGTTGACATCAAAGCCTGCCATACTTCATCCCAGTCCTACCCTGTTCACTCCTACAGAACTGACTACCAGAATTTAATTCTCTTTTATTATGCATCACACAGTTGTGGAGCGCATGCACTTCCAGAGAGGATGCATCATAGTGACAATGATCTTTCTTTCCGTAGTAGAGTGTCCACAATCATCTGCATCCTCTGCAGAGTCATTCAACCATCAAATCTAAAAACAACGTCTCCTCCACCCCCAACCTTTTCCAAACATTGTTTTCTCTTATTTGGTAGAGTTCAGTGCTCTGTGTATGTCACTCTAAGCCAAGTCTGGGACTATGCTAAGGCTTCATTAAAATGGGACCCAAAAAACTGTATAGCCTGCCAACAGCTCCACACGTAGCAGCATTTCCTTCGATTGTCAGTTGTCTGGCTTAAATTCTGTATTTGTTTTGCTATTCATTTTTTATTTGTTTTGTCTCCCTTTTCCACCCCCTCTTATGGGAAGAAATCGTTATGCTGGTGTTCACCTTCAGGAAGAAGAATGCGCTTGGGGGGAAAAAAAGATGTTTGTCACGATGCATAATCAAATTTCTATCCTACCAGCTTCAGCACAAGGCTTGAAACTAGATCATGACTTTGACTGTGCATAATCGGAGCAGATGGACGGCGAAGGAGACAAATTATTGACATGGGTGACATTCACTTGAATCACTGGCAACTATTAAACTTAGGATCGACAACATACAGTTGTTCCATTCAAATTACCTTAGTCGTGAACCCATTCTGTCCGTTTACTCAGTCGCACGGCAAATACTGCAGAGGTTAGCAGGCTACCACTCTTTCGAACTGTCCATACTCAATCCTGTGGTCACTTTGATCATTTTTTTTTTCCCATTTGTCAACTATGAGAGCGGAAGTACTCCTTTGTCTGCCATTTTGACGACACATCATCACGTGACTTAAGAGCCTGACAGTCTGGTAAGCCTGGCGACTCTGGAAAATGGTTTTTCTTCTTCATTTTTCGGCGCGGAAGAATCTGTCACTTTATGATTGTAGAGAATGTATACTAGTGGTGCACTGTCTGTGATTAGGGACATGGTTTATTTAAAGATCATCTTCAAGATAATTGCAACGAAAGCCAGAAGGGAACCGATATCAGATTGGATGATATAGCAGACGAAAAAAAAAAAAGGGGGAAATACGGGGACAGACGTCGTCGTCACTCACAAGGGGGTTTTGTCCCTTACGGTTGGGGTGAAATCAGTATGGTGTCAAATTTTAGTCAAAAGTAGAAATAAAAGAACACAAACAGAAAGACGTTTGAAGATGCAAACAGAGTCAACGTATCATGCCAAATTTATTAAAACAATAACAACTGCAAGACCTTGACGTCATAAAGCAAAGATATTTCCTAGACGTTTGAGAAAAGAAACAGGAAACAAAAACGAAATACTATCAATGTCATGTGTTTTCTTAGTAAAAAAAAAAAATAATAATAATAATAATAAAATAAAATTTTAAAAAATGAAAAAAAAATCGAAGCAAGCATGATATAGTTTTGAAAGATGGAGAAACACACACGGGCATGTGCATATGTATGCGCCACTACGACACACACGCACATGGGCCCCGCACGCGTTTTGGGGCGCCTACTGCCGGTGTTATATGGCCTGATGTCACTGTTTGCACGTGCGGATTGGCTGCACGTATTGTTCGGTTTTTTGGGGGTTGTTTTACAGTTCAGGGTGCGTTTTACTGACAACGATTTCCATTTGTGCCTGCAGTTGTTTACTATTTCTACTTTAGTATTTAGGGTTGCTAAGTATGGGTTTGCATAGTATTAACCATTTTTCTGTTGAACATAGGTTGCATTTTTGAAATGTTGTTGTATGGTGATGCCCCTTTTTATGATTTTCCAGGATATGTTATAGTTTATATTTTTTGTCTTTAAGTCTCCAAATATATTTGCTCAGTTCTGTTTGGTTTTTGTATTTTTCTTTGTTGAATGACTGTTTATGGTTTGCGTATCTGGTTTTGAAGTGATTTTCAGTGATCCCTATGTATGTTTCTTTTTCATTTTCTGATGTCACAGTGGCTTGGTATACAATGTTGTTATAGAGGCATTTGTTGCTTTAAGGACACTGTTTTTTTTTTAGCACAATTGCAGGATTTCCTTTCTTCACCCTTCTTTGCTGTGTTGCTTTTCATTTTGTTGGATGAATCAATTATATTTTTAAGGTTAGGCATGCATGAATATGATAGTTTGATGGTGTTCTTGTTGAATATTTTGGACAATTTGTGTTCTTTTGGGAAGGATGCTGTCAAAATTTTGAAAAATTCTTTTCCTACGTTTGTTTTTTACTCGTCCATCATATGGAGGGTTTGTACCATGTGATTTTCCTTTTCCTGCTTTTTTTTTTTTGTTTTTGTTCATGTTGTTATCTGGGTTGTATTGTAGTTTGTAGCTGTAACCACTTTTTTGCAATGCCTCTTGGTATTCTGCTGCTGCATTGTTGAATACTCTTTCATTATGTGACAGATTAGATAATCTCTTGTTTATGCCATTGGGTATGGTTTTTAGTTTTTAGTATAGATGGTGGGGTTGCTATTGATGTTTACATAATGGGTGTGTCATTAGGTTTCTTGTATGGTTTATATATGTGGGTTGTTGAGGTCAAGTGTTATGTCTAAGTAGTTCACTACCTTTTTGTTTGCTTCGATGGTGATTTTTAAGTTATGGTTTTGGAAAATTTTGCATAGTTCTTTTTTCTTGTTTTCAATGGTTCTTGGATTGTTGTTTAGCGCGGCGAGGCCGTCGTCTCTGTACAGTCCGACTTGTTTTCCGAGTTGCTTTTTGGATGTTGGATAGTATAAACAGTCCGACTAGTCACATGTTTCGGCACCGTCATACGATCCCATGGTCACATCAAATGTTGAGTTTTTATTCGTTTTCTTGATCCATGTATCATTTCTGCTGTAGAGTAAAGTTTTCTTGGTGTGAAAAATGATTTCCATTTTTCTGACCCTGTTATGTCTGTGTTTATTAGCAAATTTCAGAGCTTTAGTGAGTAGCTCTTCGTCTATGGATGGGTAGAAGTCTACTATGTCGAATGTGATGAATACTGTGTTCTTCTGTTTGTTAAGGTTTTTGAACCATTGGATAACTTCATATGTGTTCTTCCAGAGGTTGTATTCAGTGTTTGATTTTATGTTTTTTATGGCTTTTTCTAAGATTTTCTTACTTATTTTGCCCAGTTCAGATTTAGATGGGTTTATTAGTCTACATGTTGGGTTGTTGTGGAAATTGGGTTTATGGTCTTTAAGGGTTATGAAGGCTTCTTTTTATTGCAGTTGTTTCCACCCTGTCACCTAGATCCATGTGGTGTACGAGTTTTTTTTTTTTTTTTTTTTCGGATGTTGTTGTGTGCATGGTTTTATCAGCTTTTTTTGTTTGTTTTTTTCTGAATTTTTTTATCAAGAAGTTGTGAGTACTCGTTTGGTTCCATTTTGTAGTAATTACTGGTTTTGTCAGCCTTCACGAATATTTTTTTTTATCATTTTGTATTTGTTTTTATTTCATTTTTTAATGATGTTGTTTGGAAATCGTTGTTTGATTTTTTGAATTCTATGTTGGCTATCATTCTTTTCATTTTATCCTCAAAAGATTTCATTTCATCTATGGCTGGTGGAGATCGCCATGATTTGAAGTCATATGTGTTTTTGTCCTCTTTTTTTGCATTCGGATTCAGGAAAAAAAATGCTTTCCATCTCATGTTTCGTACGAATTTTTCAGTTTGTTCTATTATCTTTTTAAGTAGAACTGCGGGTTGGAAAATGGTATATTTTTTGTCGATTGTCTAAAATTAATTTTCCCATTTTGAAATTCACCAGGCCACAGTGCTCAACGTGAGGAGCTATTATCAAAAATACTGCTAAAACGCCTAATAAAAATCTTAAAGTGCTCAACCCCTTGGGGAGCAACATCTGTTAAAAATAGGATGATAAAAGGAAGTTTAAAAAAAACCAACAGATCTGTTTCGAGCCAGCGCTCTCGTCAGGATGGTTTTGGGGCGCCTACTGCCGGTGTTATATGGCCTGATGTCACTGTTTGCACGTGCGGATTGGCTGCACGTATTGTTCGTTTTTTTTGGGGTTGTTTACAGTTCAGGGTGCGTTTGCTGACAACGATTTCCATTTGTGCCTGCAGTTGTTTTACTATTTCTACTTTAGTATTTAGGGTTGCTAAGTATGGTTTGCATAGTATTAACCATTTTTCTGTTGAACATAGGTTGCATCTTTTTGAAATGTTGTTTGTATGGTGATGCCCTTTTTATGATTTTCCAGGATATATGTTATAGTTTATTTTTTTGTCTTTAAGTCTCCAAATATATTTGCTCAGTTTCTGTTTGGTTTTTGTATTTTTCTTTGTTGAATGACTGTTTATGGTTTGCGTATCTGGTTTTGAAGTGATTTTCAGTGATCCCTATGTATGTTTCTTTTTTTCATTTTCTGATGTCACAGTGGCTTGGTATACAATGTTGTTATAGAGGCATTTGTTGCTTAAGGGACACTGTTCTTTTTTAGCACAATTGCAGGATTTCCTTTCTTCACCCTTCTTTGCTGTGTTGCTTTTTCATTTGTTGGATGAATCAATTATATTTTTAAGGGTTAGGCATGCATGAATATGATAGTTTGATGGTGTTCTTGTTGAATATTTTGGACACAATTTGTGTTCTTTTGGGAAGGAACAAAATGAAAAGCAACACAGCAAAAAGGGTGAAGAAAGGAAATCCTGCAATTGTGCTAAAAAAGAACAGTGTCCCTTAAGCACAAATGCCTCTATAACAACATTGTATACCAAGCCACTGTGACATCAGAAAATGAAAAAGAAACATACATAGGGATCACTGAAAATCACTTCAAAACCAGATACGCAAACCATAAACAGTCATTCAACAAAGAAAAATACAAAAACCAAACAGAACTGAGCAAATATATTTTGGAGACTTAAAGACAAAAAAATAAACTATAACATATCCTGGAAAATCATAAAAAGGGCATCACCATACAACAACATTTCAAAAAGATGCAACCCTGTTCAACAGAAAAATGGTTAATACTATGCAAACCATACTTAGCAACCCTAAATACTAAAGTAGAAATAGTAAACAACTGCAGGCACAAATGGAAATCGTTGTCAGCAAACGCACCCTGAACTGTAAACAACCCAAAAAACCGAACAATACGTGCAGCCAATCCGCACGTGCAAACAGTGACATCAGGCCATATAACACCGGCAGTAGGCGCCCCAAAACCATCCTGACGAGAGCGCTGGCTCGAAACAGATCTGTTGGTTTTTAAAACTTCCTTTTATCATCCTATTTTTAACAGATGTTGCTCCCCAAGGGTTGAGCACTTTAAGATTTTTATTAGGCGTTTTAGCAGTATTTAGTTGCTGAAAAACTATTAAAAAAAAAAAAAAACCATTATGCAAACAGTATAAAATGTAGGGGACAATCTTTGAGCCTATGCTTGAGGATCCATTTAAGGATTCAAGGGAGATAAAAAAAAAATATGGAACAGTCTGAGTGGTCAGTTCTGCTGTTCAATAACCCAAGCATTGTCAGCAGCTAAGAATTGTGTAGAACAACCTTTACTTGGATCTCCTAATAGATGCAATCGCCCACCCATTTACCAAACAATATAATGCTGAACAATTCAGTAGTGGTGGAAAACAAGTGTAGTTTAACAATTCTTCCATCATCATAGTAATGACTTTGCAAAGATTTGAAATCTTTAAAAAAAAAAAAAAAAATATAATATATATATATATATATATATATATATATATATACTACTGGCAAAAAGTTAAGGGCCATTGCCAACGCTGTCTCCCAGACCAAAACACTACAGCCAATGTTAAGAAGAACGGACGAAAAATCTTCCAAATTTATTCAAGAACAAATTCACTGGACCATTGCACGAAATCAACAAATCAAACGCGGACAGCGGGTTGTAATGTTCAATCACCCTTCCTCAGGATCGTCACATAAGCCACCACTGAAAACTGCACCATTCAGTACCGAGTGTAGCCACCGTTTGCCGCCATGCAAGCAGCACAACGTCGACGCATGGAGTCCACCAGGGTCCGAAGAGTGTCCCGCGGTATGGCCTGCCACTCCTGCTGCAGAAAGAGAGTGAGCTGGGCCACGTCAACAGGCGGGGGGTGGTTGTAGGCTACCCGCCGTCCAAGGACATCCCAGAGGTGCTCAATAGGAGCCAGATCGGGTGAGCGAGATGGCCACTGCATCCGGATGATCTCTCCTTGCTGCAGATGATCATCCACGACACGGCTCGGTGTGGACGGGCGTTGCCATCTTGGAAAACAGCAGTGTTATTCATGGCCTGAAGAAGAGCGGGCTGGATCAGGGGCCTCACAATGTCATCACAATACCGCACCCCTGTCAGCATGCCTTGAATGACATACAGGGGAGTTCTGTCTTGACGACTGAAGCCACCCCAGACCATCACAGAACCCCCTCCGTAACGATCCACCTCACGAACTGTGGCGTCAGCAAAACGTTCTCCTGGCTTTCGCCACACTCGGGTCCTGCCGTCGTCATTGAATGCCAGGTGAAGCGGGACTCATCTGTGAACAGCACTCGAGACCATTGCTGCCTCGTCCAGCGAACGTGATGACGACACCAGTCTGCCCGTGCTCTGCAGTGAGCTGGAGTAAGTGGTACTCGGACTGCTGGTCTCCAGGATGACACCCCGAACTCGTGCAAACGGTTACAAACTGTCCTTCTACTGACATTGACATTTGCAGCCTGCAGAAGCTCACGCCTTAAGGTGGATGAGGTGACAGTCCGATTGCATAGGGCAGACAGCAGGAGGAATCGGTCAGCATGTCTGTCGGTACACCGAGGACGGCCTGATCGTGGCCGATCCTGCACGCTGCCAGTGGCCTGAAACCTCTCTACAAGACGTTGGATGGTGGAATGGGACACGTTCAGACGCCTAGCCACCTCGCGGCCAGAAATCCCTTCGTCAATCAACGCTAAGGCACGTCCACGATCGGCAGGGTCCAGTCTTTGCCTTTGTGCCATGCTTTTTGGGCTGGCGTAGACGACCGTTCTGTTTACAGATTTGTGGCCAACGACGTCTGATCTGTGTTCATGACGAGGTGCCGTGCACGTGCATCATGATTGGCCACGAGCATTTCGCCCTTTTTTTCAAACTCATATATGCTCCCACAGGCACCTGTTTTACCGGTTTTACGTGGTTTCCGCACGTGCAGCTGCGCTCCACCTTGTACCACAGTGGTTTTTTAGGTGTTTGTGATCTGTTAAGGAACATCTGTTCAATATGTCTAACCAAGTTTGGGTCATTGTGACTTCGTTTCAAGCCTATTATTTACACACTCAGACACTAAAAAAATGACAGGTGGCCCTTAACTTTTGCCAGTACTAGATAGATAGATAGATATAGATACACACATGCTGCTGGTTTTTACGATTAAAAAAAATCTTTTCATTAGCGCTATGGTTACTGCTCCTTTTCGTAGTTTCAAAACCACAGTGAGTTTATTCTTTAGTGGTATCCTGTTCACATCTTCTGTGTCACAACAGGGGCGCACGATGACAGAATGAACAAACCTGTGATACGGGTCTGGCCACATTCAGTGATTTGGAACAAGCTGAAAGTCCCGAAGCCAAATGGCAGGAGCAGTAAACTGTCAGAGGTTCGCCGGGTCCAAAGCACAGCATGATGAAAGGCGGAGCCTATCCCTGTTTTTCTGCCACATTGAAGCTTACCAGTTCTATATCAGGTACCTGTTTGCTTCTGGATGGACACAGCGAGTTTTGAAGCTAATATGTGTCTGGCCCCACTAGCATACGATTGTATATATCATTTCCTGTATACGAGTACTAAATTCAGTTTGCACATATTTGATTCGTTTTATACCTGTTCAGAAGAATAATTCTAGATGAGTGCGTGTGTGTGTGTGTGTGTGTGTGTGTGTGTGTGTGTGTGTGTGTGCGTGCGTGCGCGTGCCTGTCCGTGTGTGTGTGTGTGTGTGTGTGTGTGTGTGTGTGTGTGTGTGCGCGCGCGCGCGCGCGTGTGCACCTATGTATGCGTTTGCGTGTGTGGATTCTCGAATATCGAGAGTGATTGAAGTGGGAATCCAGATCTGTCGAATGAATGTTGAGTCTATCAAGGACTGTGGAAATCAATGTGGAAGAAGATTATGGATTCCCTACACTTTCGATGTGAAGGTTGTAAGAGTAGCTTGCTAAGACTGCCTGGACAACGACGCGGGACTGGGTATGACTGTCGCTTTTGAAGTGGATGTGACGTCTGCGGTGTTGAACTGAGCACCTGGATGGCGCTAGAATGCCCTATGAAACGCTATTCATTCAGGATAGAGATAGTAATAGTTATAGTAATAGTAACAGTAATGTTGCTTATAGCCCAGCCGACCACAAAGGGGTATATCAAGGCTGTCAGCGCGTTGTCAACTCACAAGTCATTTGAAACAAAAAAAAAGAAAAAAAAAAAAAAAAAGAAAAATTCACACAACTCTTTAAAGCTTACCTCCCAAATAACCACCGAAATTTTGTCAGGATGGAAAACTTTTCTGCTGGTGTTTGAGACGACACATGAATAGTCGTGATATATTCTGCAAAACTTTCGTTCAGTTTAGGGCGGTTATTTTTCTACCGGTGCTAAATATGACAGCTGGATTTTGGTCTGAAATACCCCGTGAAATTTTCATTCATGGAGGGGTGTTTTTCTGCTGGTGTCAAATAGGACAGCTGGGTTTTGCCCTGAAATGCTTTTTTTAAACTACCGTTCAGGAAGAGATATTCTCTGCCAGTGTTGAATAGGACAGCCGGTTATTGCTCTAAAGTGTCCTGTGAAACTATGGAGTCATTTTTCTGTTGGTGTTACATAGGACAACTGGTTATCGCCCTCCAATGCTTTGTGAAACTTAAATATAAGGTGAAAAACACTCTCCTGGTGGTGTTAAATAAGACAGCTGAAGTGAAGTTTGACTTCAAATGCCCCGTGACTTTCATTCACAGTTGGGGTGCTTTTCTAATGGTGTGTTAAACAAAACAGTCGGTTATTGCCCTAAAATGCTTTATGAAACTTCCGTTCAAGGTGGGGCATTTTTCTGATGGTGTTAAACAGGGCAGATGGATATTGCCTTGAAATGCCATGCCAAATTTCGTTCAGTAAAGGGCATTTTTTTTTTTTTTTTTTTTTTTTTTTTTTTGCTGGTGTAAATAGGACAGCCGGTTATTGCCCTTGAAATATCCTGTGAAACATTTGTTCAGTGTGGAGTCATTTTTCTGCTGGTGCACACACAACAACTGAATATCGTCCTGAAATGGTCTGTGACATCTTCATATGAGGTGGGACACTTTTTTTCTGCCGGTGTTTGGGTAAGACAGCTGAATATTGCCTTGAAATGTCCCGTGACTTATACATTCACAGTGGGGGTACTTCTCCACTGGTGTCGGGTATTGCCCTAAAATGGCCTGTGAGACTTTCTCAAACTTTCGTTCAAGGTGGGACATTTTTCTGCCGGTGTTAAACAGAACAGCTGGGTATCGGCCTGTAATGCCGTGTGAAAATTTCGTCCAGGAAAGGGCTTTTTTTTTCTGCTGGTTTTAAAAACGACAACTGCATATTGCCCTGAAATGCCGTCTGAAATTTTCATTCAGGATAGGATATAGACACCTGGATTTTGCCCTGAAATGCCGTGAGAAATCTTCGTTCAGGAGAGGGTACTTTTCTGCTGGTGTCAAATAAGACAGCTGATTTTGCCCTGAAATGCCGGGTTTTTTTTTTTTTTTTTTTTTTTTTTTTTTTTTTTTTTTTTAAATACTTCTGTTAAATAGAACAGTCGGTATTGTCCTGTATGCTGTATGAAACTTTCGTTCGAGGCGGTGCATTTCACCTCTCGCATCCCTCCACTCAACAGTTCCTTCGTTTTCTCACACAATCATCCTTCAACATAAATTTGGCAAGGTACTTACTTAAAACAAATTGATAACAAATTCATGTATGTACAGATATAAGGGTTGTTATAACAAAGAGTTCAAATCAAAGTTTCCTATGACATTTATCTTGTTGGTCTATGTATTTGAAGGAATGAATGGGAGAATGAGTTGACTCAACTGACACCATGTATATGTTGGAATTATATAATCATGCTAGGAAAATATTTGCAAAGAGGTTTTTTTTTTTTTTTTTTTTTTTTTCTTCCTCAAACAAACATGCACACACAAAGAAAAGACATATGTATCATAATAATTGTACAAAAACACAGAAGGCAGGCACAATAAGAGAACAGACATGCATGCCCCCCCCCCCCCCCCCCCCCCCCCCCCCCCCAAAACACACAACAACACACAAAAACACACACACAAAAAAAAAGAGAAAAAAAAAAGTCGCAGACACACACACGAACATACATGAATTGAATTATATGCAGGATATATATGCGTAAACTTACACACACACACACACACACACACACACACACACACACACACACACACACACACACACACACACACGCACACACACATGAGTAGCGTCAAAAAACGAGGAAAAAAAAAAAAAAAAAAAAAAAACAAGGGGTGGCAGGCGCGCGAGATGCTGAGAGAGAGGGGGAAAAAATGTTAAGATGGGTAATTACAACAAAAGTTGGGACCATGTGTACATATATAAGCGTTGTTTAAAAAAAAAAAAAAAAAGTCACACATAAAGCTAGGAAATGATAGAGGAATAGAGAAACAGGTTTTGTCAAATTGATCTGAATCATAGTTCAGAAAGGCTAAGTATTTTTCCAATTTAAATCTATAGCTTAAGATTGTTAGGAAAACATGAAGGTCTGGGTGGTTATTTTGTAGTTTACATTTGTAAACATAAAACTTTGCAAACAGCAGAATAAAGTTAAGAACTTTGTCAGTTTCCACATTATAATTCACTCCAAACAGAACTAACTCTTTCTCAAAAAAAAAAACAGATTAGCGCAGTGCTGACATTTATCCATTAGCAGGTTTTGAAGATTTCTCCAAAACCGCTGCACAATATTACAGTAAAAAAGCATGTGTGTAATCGTCTGTTGTTCATGATCACAAAAGCTACATAATGGTGAATCAACAATTTTGCATTGAAATAGGTATTTCTGGGTTGGCAGCAATCTATGTAGAAGTCGACATTGGAACCATCTAAGCTGGACGTCAGTAGAAACTTTGTAACTTTGAAGGAATATTTGTTTCCAATTCAGATTTACAAAAAGATTATTCCATTTATTAATAGCAGCGGGAGAGGCATTATTTTCATTTAAAGTTTTTTTTGTACATATTTGTTGCCTCTTTTAATGCAAAACCAGGCTTTTTGGGTCTAAGAGTTTATATTGGTTAGTTATGATAATATTAAGTTTTTGGCAATAGTTGCGAATGGCATTTATTATGCCTTCATACAAGAGAAAGTTTGTTCTTATACCTTGATAATTAATTAAAAATTCATGGAAGGTCATCCAATGCCCATTTTCATTAATCAAGTGTTTAATGAAGAAGAAAATGCCATAATTACACCATTCCTGTACAAAAATAACTTTTTTTATCTCTTAAGATTTTAATATTGTAATGAATACACTCTGACATGAAGTCATGTACTGTGGTCGGGCAGCACTTTGAACACAGTTTCTTGTAGTGTTTCATCACATCATTCCAGAATGGGTTATTGACCTCTTGCATAATAACATTAGCAATTCAGCACCAAAGTTTTTCATACTGTCCAGCTTAGGGAACATATCAATGGTAAATTCCCGCCAACCCGACTCATACGTTAATCTTCTCAGCCAACTTATCTTCATAGAAGAAATGAAATTTTTTACATTTAACATTTTTAGTCCACCTTCACAGTACTGCTTTTGAACCACACATTTTTTTTATTTTTTTTTTTTTTACCGTTCCATAAGAAACTATACAATTCTTTTTCTAAAGCAACAATAAAATCCTCTGGGGGGTCTGGTAGGTAATCAATAAATGAACAATTTTAGAAAATGCCAAAGTTTTAATAACAGTTATTTTTCCAAAAGGAGTTATATTTCTTTTTTTTCCAAAAAGCTAGGACTCTTTTTATTTCAAAAAGTTTATCTTCAAAATTAATCTGTACAATAATATTTGTGTTAGTGGAGAATTTGATACCAAGAATTTTGAAAGTACCTGGATCCCAAACAAAATTTTGTCTCTCATAAATCTAATTCCACAATTCTTTTCTACTCCAACCATACTACTTGTGACTTGTCAAAATTGATTTTTAAACCTGAAATTTGTGAAAATTTAGTAAGGACAGATACCGCCTCATTAAAAGATCTTTCTGAACCATCTAGACATAAACTAGTGTCGTCAGCAAATTGTGACAGTAATGTTTCCTTGTTAACAACTTTAATTCCTTTAATATTCTCATTAGAGCGAATCATTAATGACAGGACCTCAGCACAAGTTAGGTATAGACAGGGGGATAATGGGTCCCCCTGCCTCACCCCTCTCTCAATCGGAAACCATGGGGAGTACTGGCCATTGACAGAAATACAGGTAGAAATTGTGAATAAAATGTTCTTATCCAGTTTATTAAGTCAGGTCCAAACTTGAAAACTTTAAGACAGTTATGTAAGAATGACCATGAGACACTATCAAAAGCCTTCTCAAAGTCAACTAAAAAGAGCATACCTGGAATATTTTCCTTACCAGTGTACAATAACATATCATACATCAACCTTATATTCTCTCCAATAAATCTGCCCTTCAAAAAGCCTCTTTGACTCTCATGTATAAATTTTGGAAGAACGCTTTTCAATCGATTGGCAACACAAGCAGAAGCTATCTTATATGTGGTGTTCAACAAAGAGATGGGGGCGCCAGTTTTTCACAAATCTTTTTCGGCTTCCCTTCCTTGGGGATACATATTATGGTTCCCTGTCGCTGGGTAGTTGATAATTGGCCTTTAGCAAAACCTTCATTTATTGAACGTACAAGGAAAGTTCCAATATCTACGAAGAAAAACTTTAAAAATTCAACGGTAAACCCATCAGGCCCAGGGCTCTTAAAATTTTTCATCTGTGTGAAAATTTTGTTCAGGATAGGGTATTTTCCTCAAGTCAAGTCAAGTCAAGTAAACTTTATTATCTCAATTTGAGAAATTAATTTGTGGTCACACACATTCACAGCAAATAAACAATAATTTAGCCACATTACCCATTTTCTCACATATGACATACATTCATATAGAGGAATTTGGATTTCAATTAAACATCTTCTCGGTTCAAGAAATCAATGGACAGGGGAATAAAACTTTGTTTAAATCTGACACTTCTGCATTTAACCGATCGATATCTTCGTCCTGACTGAAGAAGGTCATACTGATTTGCAAGGACGTGGGTCTGGTCACACGTAATCTTCTTCGCTTTACAACTAACACGGCACCTATATAGCTCACTCAGACTTTTTTGTCTCTCACCAACGATTTTTCCTCCCACGTTCACCACTTTCTCAAGCACATTTCTGCTCTTCACAGTCAACCCACCATACCAACACATAAATGAGAAAGTTAGAACAGATTCCAAGAAGCATGAATAAAATGTCCGAGAATGTCAGTATTCACATGAAATGATCGCAGCTTGCGAAGACAATATAATCTGGTTTGACATTTTTTGTGGACATACTCAACATGGGATTTAAATTCAGCTTATTATCTATAAAAGTTCCTAAATATTTTTGTATGATTCAACACGTTCTACTTCAGCACCTTTGATAAAAAGTGGTGGTGGTGTTACACAGGAAACCTGGATATTGCCCTAAAATGCCCTTCAAAACGTTCTTTCAGGGTGGGGTATTTTTCTGCTGTGTTCAATCGGACACCTGAATATAGTCCTGAAATACTTCGTGAAACTGTCTTTCAGGATGGGGCATTTTTCTGCAGATGGTCAGTAGGACAGCTGGATGTCCCAGAGATGCGCCGTGAACTGGCTTTCATCAAGGAGTCTGCCGCATTTAGTCTCTTTGATTTCATTCACGGTGGAGTATTACCAGACTGCCGTATTTTTAGTCTCTTTCATTTAATTTAGGGGTGGGGGTAATACCGGTCTTCCATGTTTAGTTTGTTTCATTTCATTCGGGGTGGGGTATTACCGGACTTCCATATTTAGTCTCTTTCATTTCTTTCAGGGTGGGGAATTACCGGTCTGCCGTATCTAGTCTCTTTCATTTAATTTAGGATGGGGGTAATACCGGTCTTCCATGTTTAGTTTGTTTCATTTCATTCGGGGTGGGGTATTACCGGTCTTCCATGTTTAGTCTCTTTCATTTCATTCGGGGTGGGGCATTACCGGTTTGCCATATTCAGTCTCTTTGATTTCACGCAGGGTGGGGTATTACCAGTCTTCTAGAGGACAAACCAAATGACCGTGGAATGCTTTGAGAAACTTTCGTTTAGGATGAGATCTTTTTTCTACAGTTGTAAATATAAATAGCTGGATACTGAAATGCATTGTGAATGATACCCCTGAGAGAGAGAGAGAGAGAGAGAGAGAGAGAGAGAGAGAGAGAGAGAGAGAGAGAGAGAGAGAGAGACAGACAGACAGACAGACAGACAGACAGACAGACAGACAGACAGACGTACACTTCGACACTTAAACGTTCCATTTCCTTCAGCTAAGCAAGCCACTGAAGCAAGACGGATACATACGTGACTCGACACATTGCATCATCAGCTGATGAAATGAATCAAACCGACAACAGAATGTCCTAGACTGAATCATCACGCTCATCTTTTCGGCCCAGTAGCCCACGTGGCTAACGATCTAATCCACTTTGAGGACTTCCTTTCTATACATTCCCTCCCACCCTACTACTCC
>JADBJO010001099.1:0-7500 GCA_016801955.1 Conus betulinus
ATATATTTTAAGGCCTTGCATTTATTCGAACGCAGGTGCCATTTATACCACCATTATATACTTTTAAGGCCCTGCATTTATAATAACACCATATAATACTTTTAAGGCCCTGCATTTATAAACCATTATATACTTTTAGGGCCTTGCATTTATAATAACACCATTATACTTTTAGGGCCTTGCATTATAAATAACACCATTATATACTTTTAAGGCCCTTGCATTTAATAACACACCATAATATACTTTTAGGGCCTTGCATTTATAATAACACCATTATATACTTTTAGGGCCTTGCATTTATAATAACACCATATATACTTTTAGGGCCTTGCATTTATAATAACACCATTATATACTTTTAGGGCCTTGCATTTATAATAACACCATTATATACTTTTAAGGCCCTGCATTTATAATAACACCATTATATACTTTTAGGGCCTGCATTTATAATAACACCATTATATACTTTTAAGGCCCTGCATTATAATAACACCATTATATACTTTAAGGGCCCTGCATTTATAATAACACCATTATATACTTTTAAGGCCTTGCATTTATAATAACACCATTATATACTTTTAAGGCCCTGCATTTATAATAACACCCATTATATACTTTTAAGCCCTGCATTTATAATAACACCATTATATACTTTTAGGGCCTTGCATTTATAATAACACCATTATATACTTTTAAGGCCTTGCATTTATAACACCATTACATACTTTCAAGGCACAAGTGCAATCTTCTTTTAACACCATTTTTTTTTAAACAAACTGGCCAAAGAGGTGTCTCAGATGAGAAAAAAAAAATCTGTAATAGATGTTAAGGTTACTGATGTTATTATTCTTGGGGGGGGGGGGGGACGATAAGGATGGGGGGTAGGGGGGGTGGGGGTATAGGTAGAAAGAAGACTCGTCCATCTGAACGGAATAGGTCCTTAACAAATGTTTGACCACAATACTAAAGAAAACACATGATAATTAAACAATAACCCTATAGTGCCATCAGGAGCAGCCACTTTCCGCTTTTTAAGTTTTCTCTTTGTCAAAACACAAAGAGACAAAGACAGAGACAGAGACACGCAGAGAGAGAGAGAGAGAGAGAGAGAGAGAGAGAGAGGAGAGGGAGAGAGAGAGAGACAGAGAGAGAGAAGAGGAGAGAGAGGAGAGAGAGAGAGAGAGAGAGAGAGAGAGAGAGAGAGAGAGGAGAAACAGACAGACAGAGAGAGAGACTGACAGACAGAGAGGGTGGTGCGTGCGTGGTGCGTGCGTGCGTGCGTGTGTGTGTGTGTGTGTGTGTGTGTGTGTGTGGTGTGTGTGTTGTGTGTGTGTGTGGGTGTGTGTGTTGTGAATGTTGTGTGTGCTGTGAGTGTTGTGTGTGTTGTGTGTGGGTTGCGAGAGTTGTGTGTGTTGTGAGTGTTATTGTTGGCAGGGGGAAATCAGCGTGGGCAGAAGAGCAGAAGATGGAGTAGCAGGAAGAGGAGGGAGGAGGGAGAAGAGAGATGTCGTCCAGGGCAAAACCGCTTGCCCACGCCACGTGGGTTCACAGCCCCTGCTGTGCTGTTTATCTCCCCTGATTGCGGGCATCTCTCCCACCCAAACCTCCTTGATTCAATGTAGCAAGGCAGCGTTCCCTCCACAACATCAACACACACCCACACGCAGGTCCGGAACCACCACATCTCGTCCGGCTCAGCTCGCTCTCTCTCTCTCTCTCTCTCTCTCTCTCTCTCTCTCTCTCTCTCTCTCTCTCTCTCTCTCTCTCATCTCCTTTACCACGTGTTCTTGCCCCAACCATAATAAACTTTGTGTTGAATGAATAATTGTGTGGTTTTCAATTCCTTCCAGTGTGGAAGGGCTTTTGCACATCGTACATTTTCTCTATCCTCTACTCTCCAGCCTTTTTTTTCTTCTTTTCACCTCTCTCTCTCTCTCTCTCTCTCTCTCTCTCTCTCTCTCTCTCTCTCTGTGTTTTCTTTCTTTTTTTTTTTTCTTTTTTTTTAATGTTGTTGTGATCCTCCCTCTTTCTTTTTTTTTTCTTGGTTGCTGTAATCCTCCCTCTTTCTCCTTCCAGCCCCCCCCCCCCCCCCCCCCCCCCCTTTCCCCCACCCCCCGAATGTTGTTTATCTTGCTTGAATAAGACTTAAGAGGTCGAAATGGGTCGTGTTTTGTCTTATAATTTGTTTGTCCATGTCAACTGGTGGGTTCATTTAATACACCAACAACCACCACAATCAGCCAAACAACTAGAACAATCTCCACCACCATCACCCTCACCCACCCCCAAACAGAAACCACCACCACAACAACAATCTCCACCACCATCACCCCTCACCCACCCCAAACAGAAACCACCACAACAACCACCACCCCTCCCCTCCCTAAGCAGCCCCAGTCTATGTGGGTCAGGGTCAGACGTTCCACACAGGTCAAGGTCGATCGATGTCTTGTCTGACTGGCGCTTCTACGACACTGGATAGCGGAGGACGACAGACTGGGAACAGCTTGTTTACTCACTGTGCGGGTTTGCTGTTGTCCCCCCCCCCCCCCCCCCCTCTCTCTCTCTCTCTCTCTCTCTCTCTCATCTTCACTCTCTCTCTCTCACTCATTTTTCTCTCTCCCTCTCTCTCTCTCTCTCTCTCTGAGAAGATAGTTTTATCTTCATGTATGAGATTCCATTGAGGAGACATGCTTTTTCTACATCTCCTTTTGTTTTACTGCATTTAATACACACCACACACGCGCGCGCGCGCGCGCGCGCACGCACGCACGCACTCACGCACGCACGCACGCACGCACACACACATACAACAACACACACACACAACAACACACACACACACACACACACACACACCGAAGAACATTCCTAAATCAATACTTGGCAGTGTTGTGACTCGCCCTGGCTACTAATAAAGGGATGGTGACTATGGCTAGTACAATGCGATGGTGGCCCTGGCTAGTACAAAGGGATGGTGACCATGGCTAGTACAAAGGGATGGTGGCCCTGGCTAGTACAAAGGGATGGTGGCCACGGCTAGTACAAAGCGATGGTGGCCCTGGCTAGTACAAAAGCGATGGTGGCCCTGGCTAGTACAAAGCGATGGTGGCCCTGGCTAGTACAAAGCGATGGTGGCCCTGGCTAGTACAAAGCGATGGTGGCCCTGGCTAGTACAAAGGAATGGTGGCCATGGCTAGTACACAAAGGGATGGTGACCATGGCTAGTACAAAGGGATGGTGGCCCTGGCTAGTACAAAGCGATGGTGGCCCTGGCTAGTACAAGGGATGATGGTGGCCCTGGCTAGTACAAAGCGATGGTGGCCCTGGCTAGTACAAAGCGATGGTGGCCCTGGCTAGTACAAAGGGATGGTGGCCATGGCTAGTACAAAGGGATGGTGACCATGGCTAGTACAAAGGGATGGTGGCCCTGGCTAGTACAAAGCGATGGTGGCCCTGGCTAGTACAAAGGGATGGTGACCATGGCTAGTACAAAGCGATGGTGACCATGGCTAGTACAAAGGGATGGTGGTGACCATAGCTAGTACAAATGGATCCTGGCTAGTACAAAGGGATGGTGACCATGGCTAGTACAAAGGGGTGGTGACCATGGCTAGTACAAAGGGATGGTGACCATGGCTAGTACAAAGGGGTGGTGACCATGGCTAGTACAAAGGGATGGTGACCATTGCTAGTACAAAGGGATGGTGACCATGGCTAGTACAAAGGGATGGTGGCCCTGGCTAGTACAAAGGGATCCTGGCTAGTACAAAAGGGATGGTGACCATGGCTAGTACAAAGGGATCCTGGCTAGTACAAAGGGGATCCTGGCTAGTACAAAGGGATGGTGACCATGGCTAGTACAAAGGGATCCTGGCTTGTACAAAGGGATGCTGGCTAGTACTAAGGGATGGTGACCATGGTTAGTACAAAGGGATCCTGGCTAGTACAAAGGGATCCTGGCTTGTACAAAGGGATGGTGGCTAGTACTAAGGGATGGTGACCATGGTTAGTACAAAGGGATGGTGGCTAGTAGAAAGGGATGCTGGCCATGGCTAGTACAAAGGGATGCTGGCTAGTACAAAGGGGGTGGTGACCATGGCTAGTACAAAAGGATGCTGGCCACTACAAAGGGATGGTGACCATGGCTAGTACAATGGGATGGTGACCGTGGCTAGTACAAAGGGATCCTGGCTAGTGCAAAGGGATGCTGGCCATGGCTAGTACATAGAGATGGGTGACCATGGCTAGTACAAAGGGATGCTGGCCAGTACAAAGGGATGGTGACCATGGCTAGTACATAGGGATGCTGGCTAGTACAAAGGGATGCTGGCCATGGCTAGTACAAAGGGATGCTGGCCATGGTTAGTACAAAGGGATGTTGACCATGGCTAGTACAAAGAGATGCTGGCCATGGCTAGTACAAAGGGATGCTGGCTAGTACATAGGGATGGTGGCATGGCCAGTAGAAAAGGGACGGTGGCCATGGCTAGTACAAAGGGCTGCTGGCCCTAGCGGAAAAAGAAAGAAAGAAAGAAAGAAGGGGAAAATGAAAGAAGAAGAAACATCAGACGATCATCAAACAAGAATAGCAAGGTGCATGGACGAATCGGCAGCCAGGAACACCCCCCCTCCTCCCCCCCTCTCTCTCTCTCTCTCTCTCTCTGTGTGTGTGTGTGTTACCATCTTTCTGGGCTAACTGGGGGGAGGTGGGGGGGTGATGAGCTGGCCAGGCAGGGAGAAGCAGATAACGTTTGTCAGTTACAAAACTGCGGCAGGTGAACCTTTGTATGATGCCAGACCATCTACAACAACAGCTGACGGCGCATGCACCCTTCACTCTTCGCAGTCTTGCCAGGTGTGAAGGGGGGGGGGGGGGGGGGGGGGGCACGTTGTGTTTGTCCCGGGTGTAGATTGGTATGATCTGTTAAGAAGAAAAAAAAAAAAGGACCGGGAGGGAGGGGTTTAAGAGGTGTCGGATGAGTTGCGATTGTTACTAGGCAGCTGGGGCAAGCTGTTCTGAACACAGAGATCCTGTCATTGTTTCGTAAGCAACCGAAGTGCGTTCCGTCAGAGATCCTCCTGTTTATACCGCTCTTCCCCGTCGACACATTGTTTACAGATGGCCCACCTCAAATCAGTTTGCTTTTTCCCCGGAAGAGAAATATATTAGGTTTTACTGGGGAGGGGGGGGGGGGGGGGGGGGGGGGGGGGAAGGTGAGGGATTACACACATTTTACAACGGTTTTATGGTGCTTTTAGAAATTAGGTTTGAATTGAATGCGTTGTGTGCGTCTACGACATTTCAACATCTTCGTTGAGAGCCGAATTCGGGGTGACAGCCCTGATATGGCTCTTTGCGGTCTGCTGGGCTGTGAGCAACATGAATTATCAAATTGTACTACTTTATACTGCTCTTTAGCACTTTGCACTCCCTTATACAAACTCTTTCCAACTCTGCACTCCTTTGTATTACTCTACCACTCTTTACCACTCTGTACTACTTTAGACTACTCTTTACCACTCTACTACTTTATACTACTCTTTACCAGTCTGTACTACTTTATACTACTCTGTACTACTTTATACTACTCTTACCACTCTGTACTACTCTGCACTCCTTTGTATTAGACTATTACTCTACTACTCTTTGCCACTCTGTACTTCTTTATACTACTCTTTACCACTCTGTACTACTTTATACTACTCCTTACCACTCTGTACTACTCTGCACTCCTTTGTATTAAACTATTACTCTACTACTCTTTGCCACTCTGTGCTACTTTATACTACTCTTTACCACTCTGCACTACTTTATACTACTCTTTATCGATCTGTACTATTTTATACTACTCTTTACCACTTTGCACTACTTTTATACTACTCTTCACCACTCTGCACTACTTTACACTACTCTTCATCACTGTACAACTTTATACTACTCTATCATTCGGCACTCCTTTATTCTACTCTTTGCCACTTTGTACTACTTTATACTACTCTTCACTACTCTGTACTACTTTATACTATTCTATACACCTTTGTGCGACTTATACTACTCTTTACCACTCTGTACTACTTTATACTCCTGTACTACTTTATACTACTCTTTACGCCATTGTGCGACTTAAGACCAGGTGCAGATGATGATCACTCCATTCCCCTGTATGACTTTAGACGAGGTGCTTACGATGATAACTCCATCTCCCTGAATGACTTCAGACTAGGTGCAGATGATGATCACTCCATCTCCCTGTATGACTTTAGACTAGGTACAGACGATGATCACTCTATCTCCCTGAATGACTTTAGACGAGGTGCTTACGATGATCACTCCATCTCCCTGAATGACTTTAGACTAGGTGCAGATGATGATCACTCAATCTCCCTGAATGACTTTAGACTAGGTGCAGATGATGATCACTCTATCTCCCTGAATGACTTTAGACTAGGTGCTTCCGATGATCACTCCATCTCCCTGAATGACTTTAGACTAGGTGCAGATGATGATCACTCCATCTCCCTGAATGACTTTAGACAAGGTGCTTCCGATGATCACTCTATCTCCCTGAATGACTTTAGACTAGGTGCTTCCGATGATCACTCCATCTCCCTGAATGACTTTAGACTAGGTGCAGATGATGATCACTCCATCTCCCTGAATGACTTTAGACTAGGTGCAGATGATGATCACTCCATCTCCCTGTATGACTTTAGACTAGGTACAGACGATGATCACTCTATCTCCCTGAATGACTTTAGACTAGGTGCAAACGATGATCACTCCATCTCCCTGAATGACTTTAGACTAGGTGCAGATGATGATCACTTCATCTCCCTGTATCACGTGAGACCTGGACCTTCACAGCAGGTCTGGAAAGAACACTGCCAGGCACTGACCATCAGACTGACTGCAAGCCAAGGCAATGTGGACAGGTGCTGGCGCCAGGTACTGACCATCAGACTGACTGCAAGCCATGGCAATGTGGACAGGTGCTGGCGCCAGGTACTGACCATCAGACAGACTGGGAATGTAGACAGGTGTTGGCGCCAGCTACTGACCATCAGACTGACTGACTGCAAGCCATGGCAATGTGGACAGGAATTGGCGCAAGGCACTGACCATCAGACAGACTGGGAATGTAGACAGGTGTTGGCGCCAGGTACTGACCATCAGACAGACTGATTGCAAGCCATGGGAGGGGGGGGGGGGGGGGGATGGTGTGAGAAAGACAGATCGAAAAAAAAAAAGAAAGACAGACAGACAGAAGAAAAGAAAGACAAAAGAAAGAAGAGAAGCACACACACACACACACACACACACACACACACACACACACACACACACATCACAGACACACAGACACACACACACACTCTCTCTCTCACACTCACACTCTCACTCTCACACACTCTCTCTCTCTCTCTCTCTCTCTCTCTCTCTCTCTCTCTCTCTCTCTCTCTCTCTCTCACACACACACACACACACAC
>JADBJO010001099.1:10000-22500 GCA_016801955.1 Conus betulinus
TTGTTTGTACTGACCAGGGGGGAGCATTTTAACATGCAACATTCAGCTTGTTTGTACTGACCAGGGGGAGCATTTTAACAGGCAACATTCAGCTTGTGTTTGTACTGATCAGGGGGAGCATTTTAACAGGCAACATTCAGCTTGTTTGTACTGACCAGGGGGAGCATTTTTACAGACAAATTCAGCTTGTTTGTACTGACCAGGGGGAGCATTTTAACAGACGACATTCACTTTGTTGTACTGATCAGGGGGAGCATTTTAACAGAAAACATTCAGCTGTTTGTACTGACCAGGGGGAGCATTTTAACAGAAAACATTAAGCTTGTTTTGTACTGACCAGGGGGAGCATTTTAACAGAAAACATTCAGCTTGTTTTTCCACTGACCAAGGGGAGCATTTTAACAGAAAACATTCAGCTTGTTTGTACTGATCAGGGGGAGCATTTTAACAGACAACATTCTGCTTGTTTGTACTGACCAGGGGGAGCATTTTAACAGAAAACATTCACCTTGTTTTTACTGACCAGGGGGAGCATTTTAACAGAAAACATTCAGCTTGTTTGTACTGACCAGGGGGAGCATTTTAACAGAAAACATTCAGCTTGTTTCTACTGACCAGGGGGAGCATTTTAACAGAAAACATTCAGCTTGTTTGTACTGATCGTAGGGAGCATTTTAACTGGCAACATTCAGCTTGTTTGTACTGACCAGGGGGAGCATTTTAACAGGCAACATTCAGCTTGTTTGTACTGACCAGGGGGAGCATTTTAACAGACAACATTCTGCTTGTTTGTACTGACCAGGGGGAGCATTTTAACAGAAAACATTCAGCTTGTTTGTACTGACCAGGGGGAGCATTTTAACAGACAACATTCAGCTTGTTTGTACTGATCGTAGGGAGCATTTTAACAGGCAACATTTCAGCCTGTTTTGTACTGACCAGGGGAGCATTTTAACAGAAAACATTCAGCTTGTTTGTACTGATCGTAGGGGAGCATTTTAACAGACAACATTCAGCTTGTTTTTAGTGATCAGGGGGAGCATTTTAACAGGCAACATTCAGCTTGTTTGTACTGATCGTAGGGAGCATTTTTAACAGACAACATTCTGATTGTTTGTACTGACCAGGGGGAGCATTTAAACAGGCAACATTCTGCTTGTTTGTACTGATCAGGGGGGGCATTTTAACATGCAACATTCTGCTTGTTTGTACTGACCAGGGGGAGCATTTTAACACGCAACATTCAGCTTGTTTGTACTGATCGTGGGGAGCATTTTAACAGAAAACATTCAGCTTGTTTGTACTGACCAGGGGGAGCATTTTAACAGGCAACATTCAGCTTGTTTGTACTGACCAGGGGGAGCATTTTAACAGACAACATTCAACTTGTTTGTACTGATCAGGGGGAGCATTTTAACAGAAAACATTCAGCTTGTTTGTACTGATCAGGGGGAGCATTTTAACAGGCAACATTCTGCTTGTTTGTACTGATCGTGGGGAGCATTTTAACAGGCAACATTCTGCTTGTTTGTACTGACCAGGGGGAGCATTTTAACACGCAACGTTCAGCTTGTTTGTACTGACCAGGGGAGCATTTTAACAGAAAACATTCAGCTTGTTTGTAGTGATCAGAGGGAGCATTTTAACAGACAACATTCAGCTTGTTTGTACTGACCAGGGGGAGCATTTTAACAGGCAACATTCAGCTTGTTTGTACTGACCAGGGGGAGCATTTTAACAGCAACATTCAGCTTGTTTGTACTGATCAGGGGGAGCATTTCAACAGACAACATTCAGCTTGTTTGTACTGACCAGGGGGAGCATTTTAACAGCAACATTCAGCTTGTTTGTACTGACCAGGGGAGCATTTTAACAGGCAACATTCAGCTTGTTTTTGTACTGACCAGGGGGAGCATTTTACAGAGCAACATTCAGCTTGTTGTACTGATCAGGGGGAGCATTTTTAACAGGGCACATTCAGCTTGTTTGTACTGACCAGGGGGAGCATTTTAACAGGCAACATTCAGCTTGTTTGTACTGACCAGGGGGAGCATTTTAACAGGCAACATTCAGCTTGTTTGTACTGATCAGGGGAGCATTTTAACAGGCAACATTCAGCTTGTTTGTACTGACCAGGGGGAGCATTTTAACAGGCAACATTCAGCTTGTTTGTACTGACCAGGGGGAGCATTTTAACAAACAACATTCTGCTTGTTTGTACTGACCAGGGGGAGCATTTTAACACGCAACATTCAGCTTGTTTGTACTGACCAGGGGGGAGCATTTTAACAGGCACAACATTCAGCTTGTTTGTACTGACAGGGGGAGCATTTTAACAGGCAACATTCAGCTTGTTTGTACTGACCAGGGGGAGCATTTTAACAGGCAACATTCAACTTGTTTGTACTGATCAGGGGAGCATTTTAAACAGAAAACATTCAGCTTGTTTGTACTGACCAGGGGGAGCATTTTAACAGGCAACATTCAGCTTGTTTTGTACTGATCAGGGGGAGCATTTTAACAGGCAACATTCTGCTTGTTTGTACTGACCAGGGGGAGCATTTTAACAGGCAACATTCAGCTTGTTTGTACTGACCAGGGGGAGCATTTTAACAGGCAACGTTCAGCTTGTTTGTACTGACCAGGGGGAGCATTTTAACAGAAAACATTCAGCTTGTTTGTACTGATCAGGGGGAGCATTTTAACAGACAACATTCAGCTTGTTTGTACTGACCAGGGGAGCATTTTAACAGGCAACATTCAGCTTGTTTGTACTGACCCAGGGGAGCATTTTAACACACAACATTCAGCTTGTTTGTACTGACCGGGGGGAACATTTTAACAGGCAACATTCAGCTTGTTTGTACTGATCAGGGGGAGCATTTTTAACAGGCAACATTCAGCTTGTTTGTACTGACCAGGGGGGAGCATTTTAACAGGCAACATTCAGCTTGTTTGTACTGATCAGGGGGAGCATTTTAACAGACAACATTCAGCTTGTTTGTACTGACCAGGGGGAGCATTTTAACAGGCAACATTCAGCTTGTTTGTACTGACCAGGGGGAGCATTTTAACAGAAAACATTCAGCTTGTTTGTACTGACCAGGGGGAGCATTTTAACAGGCAACATTCAGCTTGTTTGTACTGATCAGGGGGAGCATTTTAACAGAAAACATTCAGCTTGTTTGTACTGACCAGGGGGAGCATTTAACAGGCAACATTCAGCTTGTTTGTACTGACCAGGGGGAGCATTTTAACAGACAACATTCAGCTTGTTTGTACTGATCGTAGGGAGCATTTTAACAGAAAAACATTCAGCTTGTTTGTACTGACCAGGGGGAGCATTTTAACAGGCAACATTCAGCTTGTTTGTACTGACCAGGGGGAGCATTTTAACAGGCAACATTCAGCTTGTTTTGTACTGACCAGGGGGAGCATTTTAACACACAACATTCAGCTTGTTTGTACTGACCAGGGGGGAGCATTTTAACAGGCAACATTCAGCTTGTTTGTACTGACCAGGGGGAGCATTTTAACAGAAAACATTCAGCTTGTTTGTACTGATCAGGGGGAGCATTTTAACAGACAACATTCAGCTTGTTTGTAGTGATCAGGGGGGGCATTTTAACAGAAAACATTCAGCTTGTTTGTACTGACCAGGGGGAGCATTTTAACAGAAAACATTCAGCTTGTTTTGTACTGACCAGGGGGAGCATTTTAACAGGCAACATTCAGCTTGTTTGTAGTGATCAGGGGGGAGCATTTTACAGAAAACATTCAGCTTGTTTGTACTGACCAGGGGGAGCATTTTAACAGGCAACATTCAGCTTGTTTGTAGTGATCAGGGGGAGCATTTTAACAGACAACATTCAGCTTGTTTGTACTGCTCGTAGGGAGCATTTTAACAGGCAACATTCAGCTTGTTTGTACTGATCAGGGGGAGCATTTTAACAGACAACATTCAGCTTGTTTGTACTGATCAGGGGGAGCATTTTAACACGCAACATTCAGCTTGTTTGTACTGACCAGGGGGAGCATTTTAACACACAACATTCAGCTTGTTTGTAGTGACCAGGGGGGGGCATTTTTAAACAGGCAACATTCAGCTTGTTTGTACTGACCAGGGGAGCATTTTAACAGACAACATTCAGCTTGTTTTTGTACTGACCAGGGGGGGGCATTTTAACAGACAACATTCAGCTTGTTTGTACTGATCAGGGGGAGCATTTTAACAGAAAACATTCAGCTTGTTTGTACTGACCAGGGGGAGCATTTTAACAGAAAACATTCAGCTTGTTTGTACTGACAGGGGGGGGAGCATTTTAACAGGCAACATTCAGCTTGTTTGTACTGACCAGGGGGGGCATTTTAACAGAAAACATTCAGCTTGTTTGTACTGATCAGGGGAGCATTTTAACAGACAACATTCTGCTTGTTTTGTACTGACCAGGGGGAGCATTTTAACAGACAACATTCAGCTTGTTTGTACTGACCAGGGGGAGCATTTTAACAGAAAACATTCAGCTTGTTTGTACTGATCGTAGGGAGCATTTTAACAGAAACATTCAGCTTCAGCTTTGTTTGTACTGATCGTGGGGAGCATTTTAACAGACAACATTCTGCTTGTTTTGTACTGACCAGGGGGAGCATTTTAACACAGGCAACGTTCAGCTTTGTTTGTACTGACCAGGGGGAGCATTTTAACAGACAACATTCAGCTTGTTTGTACTGACCCAAGGGTGAGCATTTTAACAGACAACATTCAGCTTGTTTGTAGTGATTCTGGGGAGCATTTTAACTTCTCTGACAACATTCAGCTTGTTTGTACTGACCAGAGAGAGGGGGGGGATTTTTTAAGAGAGACAACATTCAGTTTGTACTAACCAGAAGTGCATTTTTGTACTGGGGTGAAGGGGAGCATTTTAACAGGCAACATTCAGCTTGTTTGTACCGACCGAAGGGTAGCATTTTAACAGACAACATTCAGCTTGTTTAGTACTGACCAGGGGGGGGCATTTTACAGGCAACATTCAGCTTGTTTGTACTGACCAGGGGGAGCATTTTAAATGCAACATTCAGCTTGTTTGTACTGACCAGGGGAGCATTTTAACAGACAACATTCAGCTTGTTTGTACTGACCGGGGGAGCATTTTAACATGCTACGTTCATCTTGTTGCACTGACCGGGAGTGGGTGGGTGGGGGGGGGCTAGGGGGGGGCGGCACTCACCGAGTAGTGGGTGGGAAGACATGCTAGTATCCTGCGCACTCAACCTAGAATACACACTGACTGCTAGTATCCTGCGCACTCACACAGTAGTGGGTGGGTCAATGCTAGTATCCTGCGCACTCACCGAGTGTGGGTGGGGATCATGCATGCCAGTATCCTGCGCACTCACCGAGTAGTGGGTGGGGAATGCTAGTATCCTGCGCACTCAGAAAGGTGGGTGGAAAGAATGCTAGTATCCAAAGCGATCGTGAAATAAGGAGGTAGTAACGGGACGAGGGGAAATGAAGGGCAGTATCCTGCCTCCTTCCGAGTAGAACTTCTTCTTCTTACACTGGGTGCGTAACATGCTAGTATCCTGCGGCACTCCCCGAGTAGTGGGTGGGAAAATGCTAGTATCCTGCGCTCACTCACCGAGTAGTGGGTGGGGACATGCTAGTATCCTGCGCACTCACCCACAGTGGGTGGGGGACATTGACTAGTATCCTGCGCACTCACCGAGTAGTGGGTGTGGAACACATGCTAGTATCCTGTCGCACATTGACAACCGAGTAGTGGGTGGGGGAATGCTAGCCTATCCTGCGAACACTCACAACATGCCATGTCATTGGGGGACATGCTAATAATCCACAACAACAACACACGAGCCTCTCCTGCGAACACCCACAACATGCCATGTCATTCACACTGACAACAACAACAATAACAACAACAAACATCGCCTAGTAACCTGCTGCGACAGATCAGCCCCTCCTGCACACACATGTGATGTCATTCACACTGATAACAACAACACCGAACAACAGCCCCTCCTGCACACACATGTGATGTCATTCACACTGATAACAACACAACAAGAACAACAGCCCCTCCTGCACACACACACATGTGATGTCATTCACACTGATAACAACAACAACACAACAACAAACAGCCCCTCCTGCACACACATGTGATGTCATTCACACTGATAACAACAACAACAACAACAACAACAGCCCCTCCTGCACACACATGTGATGTCATTCACACTGACAACACAACAACAACACAACACAGCCCCTCCTGCGCACACACATGTGATGTCATTCACACTGATAACAACAACAACAACAAAAACAACAACCCCTCCTGCACACACATGTGATGTCATTCACACTGATAACACACAACAACAACAGCCTCTCCTGCACACACATGTGACATGTCATTCACACTGATAACAACAACAACAACAGCCCCTCCTGCGCACACATGTGATGTGTCATTCACACTGACAACAACAACAACAACAGCCCCTCCTGCGCACACATGTGATGTCATTCACACTGATAACAACAACAACAAGAACAACAGCCCCTCCTGCACACACATGTGATGTCATTCACACTGATAACAACAACAACAACAACACAACCCCTCCTGCACACACACACACACACAACATCCGATGTCATTCACACTGATAACAACAACAACAAGAACACCAGCCCCTCCTGCACACACACACAACATCCGATGTCATTCACATTGACAACACACAACAACAACAACAGCCCCTCCTGCACACACACACACAACATCCCATAACACAACAACAATGATCGCCATAGGCAGAACACAACGACAGATCAGCCCCTCCTGCTCACACACACACATGCCATGTCATTCACATTGACAACAACAACAACACACAACACAGCCCCTCCTGCACACACACACACACACACACACACACCACACACACACACAACATGCCACGTCATTCACATTGACACAATAACAACAAGAACAACAGCCCCTCCTGTACACACACACAACATGCCATGTCATTCACATTGACAACAACAACAACAACAACAACAACAACAACAACAACAACAATGATCGTCAGAGTCAGAAGACTGGTGCGACAGATCAACCCCTTCCATCGCATAACCACATAATGGTCTCATTAACAAAGATCAAAACAACAACTAGTACAAAAACAACAATAACACACCGGGCGCCTCTGCCAATACACTACAGCCACACAACAATCCCTCCTACGATCAACACTTTGATCAACTACAACAACGACAACAACGATCACCAGTGTCAAAATATATCAATGGGGTAAATTCCCTGCTTCTCGTATCACACATATTATTAAATACTTACGTATAATTATGCTGACAATGATGTTGAAAATAATTACAATAACGACGACGACGACGATGATGATGATTTGATAATGATGATGATGATGATGATGATGATGATGATGATGATGATGACGGTGATGGCAACCGCAAAACTAATACTGTACACACACACACACACACACACACACACACACACACACACACACACACACACACACACACACACACACACACAAAGATAGAGAGAAGGGGGTATCTCACGCACAGACAGATATGGATACTCAGTCTCAGTGTATGTGTGAGTGGAAGGGGTATGTCTGTGAGAGAGAGAGAGTGAGAGAGTGTGTGTGTGAGTGTGTGAGCGTGTTGTGTGTGTGTGTGTGTGTGTGTGTGTGAGAGTGTGTGTGAGTGTGTGTGTGTGTGTGTGTGTGTGTGTGTGTGTGTGAGAGAGAGGGGGGGGGAAGAGAGAGAGAGAGAGAGAGAGAGAGAGTTCTTCAGAGATGGCGCAAGAAAAGGAAGTGATATGACTAAGAAAGAAACCATATTGAACATAAAAGGAAAGTAAAGAAAGAAGAGAAAGGCTAGAAAACACACACACACACACACACACACACACCACACACACACACACACACACACACACACACACACACACACACACAAAAAAAAAAAAAAGGGAATGAGAAAAAGAAAAGAAAGAAAGAACAAATGAACGAAGGAAAGAAAGAAGGATGAATTAAAGAAAGAAGGATGAAGAAACAAGAAAATATGAGAGACAGACAGAGAGGAGAAGCAGGCTAAACAGAAAGGAAAGAAAATTAAGATGGGAAGGGGGTGGAGGGGTGGGGGGTGGGGTGGGGTGGGTTAAAAAAGATTTCATCAACAATAACAACACTGGCAACAGAGAGAACAGAAGATGGGTTCAATGGTATCAAGGACCAGCAATTTGGAGCTGCCCCCCCCCCACCCCCATCCCCCCACACCCACCCCACTCTCCATCCCTTTCCCTCCTCCCCCTTTCACGGATGAATTTTCCAGCTACTGTCAGTGTCAAAGATCCTCTAAACTATTTCTTAAAGCGCAAGTTAGACGGCTGTGGGGTAGGAGGGAGGGGGAGAAAGAGAGAGAGAGAGAGAGGGGGGGGGGGGAAGGAGAGACAGGGGTGCGGAAGGGGGGAGGAGAGAGCCTGGAGTCGGAGAATGAAGAAAAAAAAAAAAGAAAGAAAACAGAAGAAGATAGAAGAAGAAAACAGACCAGGCAGTAAACTATGAAAAAAAAAGGGAAGAAAAAAGAGAGAGAGAGAGAGAGAGAGAGAGAGAGAGAGAGAGAGAGAGAGAGAAGGAGAGGGAGAGAGAGAGAAGAGAAAGAGGAAAAAAGAGAGACAGAGAAAGAAAGGAAGACAGAGAGAAAAAGAGAAAGAAAGAAAGAAAGACAGAAAAAAGAAGCGAGAAAGAAAGAAAGACAGAAGAAAGAAAGCGAAAAGAAAGAAATAAAAGAAAGAAGAAAGAAACAAAGAAAGAAAGAAAGAGGAAAAGAAAGCGAGAAAGAAAGAAAGACAGACAAGACAGACAGAAAGACAGAAAGAAAGAAAGAAAGAAAGAAAGAAAAGAAAAAAAAGAAAAGTAAAGAAAACCCTCTCAGTTTCCATGTGTGGACAGGGAACCAGCGTTTCCACTGAGAAACTCGGGGGAAGGAGCAGGGGGGTTGGAAGAGGGGAAGAAGATGGAGCGTGTGTGTTTGAAGCTTTCCAAAGGGAGGCATAACCTACATGATTTTCTTTTTTTCTTTTTGAAACGTGAACACACCAGGCCACCCTCCTCCTCCCAACCTCCTGACTTCCAGCCAGGTACGACCCCTGTACCCCTCCCTCTCTGTGCTGACCTCCACAGATGTCTGTGTTGTTTATTTTACTTCTGTTTGTTTAGAATTTTCAGATGTCTGTGTTATCAATTTTGTTTCTATTGTTTGTTTAGAATTTTCAGATGTCTGTTTATATCAATTTTGCTTCTGATGTTTGTTTAGAATTTTCAGATGTTTGTGTTATTAATTTTGCTTCTGTTGTTTGTTTAGAATTTTCAGATGTCTATGTTATCAATTTTGCTTCGGTTGTTTGTTTAGAATTTTCAGATGTCTGTGTTATCACAGGTCATGTTGTTTGTTTAGAAATTTTCAGTCAACCCCTAACACAGGTTAACTACATGCGTGGAACTATCTTGTCAAACTGAGGAATCACATGACATCACAATACACCACAGCACTGCATCACATGACACAATACACCAAAGCACTGCATCACATGACACAATACACCAAAGCACTGCATCACATGACACAATACACCAAAGCACTGCACATCACATGACACAATACACCAAAGCACTGCATCACATGACACAATACACCAAAGCACTACATCACATGACACAATACACCAAAGCACTGCAAAACTGCCGAGGCCCGTCTGGGTGAAATTTTACAAGGAATCTGAAATCACTCCGCCAGTTTTGTCTTGTAATTCGTGTGACCATGTTAACCAGCGCGGATTTTCTGAAAATTACTTTCAAACTTTGTTTCAGTTTCCGCCTGTAGTCACCTCCCTTTGACTCTACTATTTCAGTATGAGTCAATTGCACTACATCGTTGTAACGTGTTAGAGTTAGCTTTACCTCCCTGTGACTCTTAAACTATTTAGTATGAGACAATTGCACTACATCGTTGTATCGTTGTAACCTCCCGTGACTCCAACTATTTTAGTATGAGACAATTGCACTACATTGTTGTACGTGTTAAAGTTAGTATTACCTCTCTTTGACCCTTTAACTATTTTGATAGGAGTCAATTGCACTACATCGTTGTAACGTGTTAAAGTTAGTATTACCTCCCTTTGACCCTTTAACTATTTTGATAGGAGTCATTGCACTACATCGTTGTCATGTCTTAAAGTTAGCATTCCGCCGTGTTTGTGCTGTGCTGTGGGTGCCTGTGATTCACGCATGGCATCTAATCGTACTGTCGTCAACTGTTTTGTGTATACATAGGCACAGTCGTTTTGACTTGTAATCCTGAATTACATCGTACTGTCCTCAACTGTTTTGTGTATACATAGGCACAGTCGTTTTGACTTGTAATCCTGAATTACATCGTACTGTCCTCAACTGTTTTGTGTTTACACAGGCACAGTCGTTTTGACTTGTAATCCTGAATTACATTGTACTGTCCTCGACTGTTTTAGTTTTGTGTATACATAGGCACAGTCGTTTTGACTTGTAATCCTGAATTACATCGTACTGTCCTCAACTGTTTTGTGTATACACAGGACAGTCGTTTTGACTTGTAATCCTGAATTACATCGTACTGTCCTCAACTGTTTTGTTTTGTGTATACACAGGCACAGTCGTTTTGACTTGTAATCCTGAATTGCATCGTACTGTCGTCAACTGTTTTGTGTTTTGTGTATACACAGGCGCAGTCGTTTTTTGTAATCCTGAATTACATCGCACTGTCGTCAACTGTTTTGTGTTTTGTGTATACATAGGCACAGTCGTTTTGACTTGTAATCCTGCATTACATCGTCAGTATTGCGTCATTGTATCCTATTGCACTGGATGGATGTATATATTACGTGGTGCATGGCGTTTGATTGTGTATCCAATTGCATTGGGTGGATGTATATATGACGTGGTGCATAGTGTTACATTGTGTATCCTATTGGATTGGGTGGATGTATATATGACGTGGTGCATGGCGTTACATTGTGTATCCTATTGCACTGGATGGTTGTATATATGACGTGGCGAAAGGCGTTACATTGTGTATCCTGTTGCATTGGGTGGATGTATATATGACGTGGTGCGTGGCGTTACATTGTGTATCCTATTGCATAGGGTGGATGTATATATGACGTGGTGCATAGTGTTACATTGTGTATCCTATTGCATTAGGTGGATGTATATATGACGTGGTGCATGGCGTTACTTTGTGTATCCTACTGTATTGGGTGGATGTATATATGACGTGGTGCATAGTGTTACATTGTGTATGCTACTGTATTGGGTGGATGTATATATGACGTGGTGCATGGCATACACTGTGTGGAACTGTATGTTAAATGACGTGGTGCATGGCATTACACTGTGTGTGGAACTGTATGATAAATGACGTGGTGTATGGCATCACACTGTGTGGAACTGTATGATAAATGACGTGGTGCATGGCATCACACTGTGTGGAACAGTATGATAAATGACGTGGGGCATGGCATTACATAGTGTGGAACTGTATGATAAATGACATGGTGCATGGCATTACATTGTGTGAACTGTATGATAAATGACGTGGTGTATGGCATTACATTGTGTGAACTGTATGATAAATGACGTGGTGCATGGCATTACATTGTGTGAACTGTATGATAAATGACGTGGTGCATGGCATTACATTGTGTGGAACTGTATGGCATGTGACGTGGTGCATGGCATTACATTGTGTGGAACTGTATGATATGTGACGTGGTGCATGGCATTACATTGTGTGAACTGTATGATAAATGACGTGGTGCATGGCATTACATTGTGTGGAACTGTATGATATGTGACGTGGTGCATGCCATTACATTGTGTGAACTGTATGATAAATGACGTGGTGCATGGCATTACATTGTGTGGAACTGTATGATATGTGACATGGTGCATGGCATTACACTGTGTGGAACAGTATGATATGTGACGTGGTGCATGGCATTACACTGTGTGGAACTGTATGATAATGATGTGGTGCATGGCATTACATTGTGTGGAACTGTATGATAAATGACGTGGTGCATGGCATCACGCTGTGTGGAACTGTATGAAATGTGACGTGGTGCATGGCATTACACTGTGTGGAACTGCATGATATCTGACGTGGTGCATGGCATTACACTGTGTGGAACTGTATGATAAATGACGTGGGGCATGGCATTACATTGTGTGGAACTGTATGATAAATGACGTGGTGCATGGCATCACACTGTGTGGAACTGTATGATAAATGACGTGGTGCATGGCATTACATTGTGTGGAACTGTATGATATGTGATGTGGTGCATGGCATTACACTGTGTGAACTGTATGATATATGACGTGGTGCATAG
>JADBJO010001099.1:46058-52166 GCA_016801955.1 Conus betulinus
CCTTTGTACCTGTATTGTGGCCCAAGGCCGACGTACATTAAAAAGCTTTCTGAGTTCTCTCTCTCTCTCTCTCTCTCTCTGTGTGTGTGTGAGTGTGTGTGTGTGTGTGTGTGTGTGTGTGTGTGTGTGTGTGTGTGTGTGTGTGTGTGTGTGTGTGTGTAAGATTTTCCGTCGAGCTTGTTTTTTCTCCCTTAAATCCATTTTCGAAATCGGCGGAAGAGGCGGCGGCGACGACGACGACGACGACGATGATGATGATGATGATGATGATGACGATGATGATGATGATGATGATGATGACGACGACGATGACGATGATGATGAAGATGACAACTAAGGTGACTTCATCGTCATCATCATCACCATCAGCACCACCACCACCACAACTACCACCACCATCACGATCATCATCATCATCATCATCATCATCATCATCACAGCCTTTTATCCCAATAAAGCCGACAACAGACGGGAGAACGCTCAGGATCAGCCTGAAATTGTGGCGGAAAGTGACTAGGAAGCGTGCCTTTGCCGCTAAACTCTTTTCCGTTTCATCAATTTCACGCCAACTCTGTAACTATCATCATCATTCAGCGCCTTTCCCCCTCCCCCCCTCCCCCCATCTCTCTCTCTCTCTCTCTCTCTCTCTCTCGTTCGCTCTCTGCCTCTCTCGCTCTCTCTATCGTTTTCTCTCTCTTTTCTCCCTCTCCCTCCCTCCCTCTCTCTCTCTCCCTCCCCCCCCTCTCTGTCAGTCAGTTGCTCCGACATTAAAAGTTGGTTTGCTCAAATCCAAGGCCACCTACGTTACCTTTTTCTATACGGTCGTCGAGATGCCAGCGGTGCCGTTGTCATTTCGTTCTGTTTGTGGTGCTTTTGTGTTTACTTTTGTTGCCTTTATGTATCGTCGGTCGGTGCAGAAAGCCTCCCATGTTTTATCGGACATTGAAACTTCGAAGATGGCGGGACGGTGTCACGGTAGGCTTGATCCTGACGTTTTTGTTCCACGGACTTTTACTCCAGCGTTGTGGGGACATTGAACTGAATCCAGGACCCAGATCAGGCAGCAGGGAGGAGACTCTCAAGCAGACACGACTGAAGAATGCCAGCGGCTCTTCGTCTGCGGCCAGTGCCTCGCCGTCCCGATCGCCTGTGGAACCTTCTGTGGCAGACGTCTTGTCCAGTCTTCAGATGTTGAACTGTAAGTTCGATGGAATGAAGGCCGACATGAGGGAAATGAAAGAGACTTTGAATGATGTGCATGATGATGTTTCTTCTCTAAAGCAGGAGATTGCAGACCTTAAATGTGAGAATGAAAAACTCAGGAAAGAAAACAACAGATTGACTGAAAGTGTAGCAAAATTAGAACAAAAGACAGATGATCTTGAATGCCGTTCAAAAAGGAACAATGTTATTTTTTCTACGGCATCCTCGAAGAGAGAATGAGACCAGACAAGAGTGTGAGGGTTTGATACAAGACCTAATTACGGACAAACTGGATTTGACTGATGACATTCCGTTTGACAGATTGCACAGATTGAACAGAAAGGCAGACTCTCCGATTATTGGATGTTGTACATTTTACAAACATAAAGAAAAACTTCTAAACGCCAGGAGCAAATTACGAGGCACGGCAATATTCATAGGGGAAGATTTCTCACAGCGGGTTCGGGAAATTAGGAAGAAGCTGGTTCCTCACCTAAAAGAAGCCAAAAAGCGCAACAAAAAAGTGTCCATGGTTTATGATCATTTGATCATTGACGGCCAAAAGTTCTGTACAGATCAAGTCGGTAATCTTATAAAGATGATATAGGAAATTGGCCGGCCCAGTGAGGAAAGACTGTTGCATGTAAAGAGTAATGATAAAATTGTCCGACAAACTGACCATGGTGCAAAGGGAACACAGAGAGCTTGGTCACCGCCTGTTCCAAGAGCACAAGGGTAAAATTTCACGTGCAGTACGGGATGAGGCGGACGACACAGCCGTGTCCCGTACCACACACTGACAAGATTCAAAATGTATGTCACTCTGATTGTCATGTATTTTCTACGTAACACAAAACAATATCGATGTCTTTATAGATGATTGTGTGATGTTAAGTAATGCAACCACGAGCGAATCTCCAGGCAGTACAGTGGTTGACTATAATGATCTTTATGTAAATAACTCCTCGAATAGTCCTTTCTTTGAAAATAATGCATCTATTTTGAGTGAAAGTGTGAGGTTGATAAAAATAGTTCTTGTTTAAAAGGTGACACAGTTGGTGAGCAGGTTCTTTGTAAGAACATTATGCTGGGTGAAGAGAGTTTGTGTATAGATGATGTGATGTCAGATGAACAGGATTCTACAGATGGATGCACTGGATATTTGACAGGAAGTTATTTACGCAGTAGTCCTTTGTACAGTAGTGTTGCATGTTCACAAAATAGCAGCAAGAATGAAGATGAAAACCATCACATTCAGCCACATACTGGAAATGTTGGTAATGACATGAACAGAGAGCAATATAAAAAAGAGTAACTCAGCGAAGAATGAGAAATGTGTACGCTTTTTACATTGGAACGTAAATGGCTTGTTGTCAAAAATAGGTGATAAGGATTTCGTTTCGTATTTAGCTTCATTTGATGTAGTAGGTCTTGTTGAAACATTTGTTGAAAGTTTTGAGTCTACGGTGTTTGGTTCTTATGAAATTTTTTGTAAACCTGCAATTAAGCTAACAAAACAAGGGAGACGGTCAGGTGGAATTATATGTCTGATAAAAAGAGAATTGTTGTCGTATGTACAAGAGATACATACTGATCGTAATAATATCATACTGTTTTCTATTTGTAAAAGTCTGTTCGGTTTGCCAAAAGATGTATTGTATGTATGTGCATATTTGCAACAACCAGAGAATTCATATTATTCTTTTTTGATATTGACAATGGTATGCATTGATCTTGAGGACTGTCTTACGGATGCATTGCTTAATATACAGGATGCATATATACTGCTAGCTGGGGATTTAAACAGCAGAACTGCGGATATTTCCCAGCAGTTACATTCTGATGAAAACAGTTATACGGAAATAGACAGTGGTCCAAATAACACAAACAGACGCTCTGAAGATAAGACTTTGAACAAGTATGGGAAATTATTGTTAAATATGTGTACAGCATTGGATCTATGTATATTGAATGGTATATGTAATGGTGACCTCCAAGGCATTTCACATACATTTCTGAGAAGGGAAATAGTGTAAATGACTATTACATAGCTTCCACTGACTTGTTTGATCATATACGCTCTTCATGCACGCTCCTTGTCAGTGAACGCATTGAATCAGACCATTTGCCATTAGAATTAATGTATGTTTCCAAGTCAGTAACATGCCAACACAAGTTGTAAAGAATAATGTAGAGATTGTTGAGAAACTTGTGTGGAACGCTGACTATGCTGATATATTTTATGATCAAATGAACAGTGAGTCGGCGCTATCAACGTTAGATAAAGCAATTGGTCTAATCGATGTTGACGTTAATATTGCATTAGATGTGTTTAATTGCTGTGTATTGAATCATGCAGAATGTATGAAGAAAGAAATGAAAAGATGATAGAAAAAGGTATGATGAATGGTACGATTCTGAATGTACTGTAGCTAAAAGAAAGGCTAGGAAAAACTTTTAAGGATATCTCGAAAAACGAAGGACATTGAAGACAATAAGATTTATTGTAAATCTCGAAAAGAATACAAAAATATGTTGCAAAGGAAAAGGAAGGAGTATAACCATATGCTATTAAACAAACTTGTAAACTCAATAAATGATCAGCGCGAATTTTGGAAAAATATGCAAAACATGTCAGCAAGAAATGCCGCACACATAATGAAATATCTGTTGATGACTGGTATCAACACTTTACAGAATTACTGCAAAGAGATGGTGATGAAGAATATTATTGTAATGTGTGGAAGAAGAAATAACTGATACGGATAATAATATTGATACTTATGATCGCCCAATTTCAAAAGAGGAGGTATTGCTAGCAATAAAAAAGCTGAAGAACAGAAAATCGGCAGGGCCGGATGGAATTATTGGTGAATTGTATAAGCATGGTGGTGAGTCTATAGTTGATTTCCTTGTGAGATTCTTTAATGCCCTTTTTACTCAAGGAATATTTCCTGAAAAATGGTCAGAAGCTATTATACTGCCATTGTTTAAGAAGGGTTCGGTAAATGATCCGGGTAATTATAGGGGCATATCTCTTTGCGATGTAAGTAGTAACTTTATAGTTCAATTATTAATTGTAGGTTACAAGAGTGGGTTCAACAGAATAACATCACAGGTGAACACCAAGCCGGTTTTAAAAAGGCTATTCTACTATTGATCAAATGTTCACCCTTTTAGCAATAGTTCAGAAACAATTCTCTTGGAATCGTAAGTTGTACGTAGCTTTTATTGATTTTGAAAAGGCGTTCGATTCTGTTCAAGAATACTGCTTTGGCCTGTTCTACAAAAGAATGGGATTAAAGGTAAGATCTATAAATGTATTAAAAGTATGTATGACTGTGTTAAAGCAAAGGTGAGATGTGGTACTGATTTTACTGATTATATCATGTGTACAAGAGGTGTTAAGCAGGGTGACTCATGTAGCCCTGTCCTCTTCTCTTTATTCATAAATGAATTAGCTCAAGATATAATTCAAAAAGGAAAAACATGGTGCAACACTTATCCCTGGTTCCATTGAATTGTTTTATTTTGTTATTAGCTGATGATATCGCACTGCTCTCTGAAACACCTATTGGCCTTCAAAATCAGTTGAACAATCTTTGTAATGCAGCATCCCGACTTAAACTTAAAGTTAATATGGACAAAAGCAACATTGTAGTGTTTAGAAAAGGTGGATATCTAGCAGCAAGAGAGAGATGGTTCTTAAATTGTGAACAAATGTCCGTTGTAAACTGTTACAAATACCTTGGCATATATTTCACCACTCGTCTTAGTTTTGTAGTTGCCTGTGAAGACTTGGGAAGCAGAGCAAAGAAGGCTTTATTGTGTATTATCCGTAAGTTGTTTTTGCTTAAAAGTCATTCTTTAAATGTATTTCTTAAGATATTTGATTCTCAGGTTTTTACCTATAGCTATGTATGGCGCGGAATTGTGGGGATTGGATAAGGCAGTAAACACATATTGAAAAGATTCACTTGTATGCACTAAAGAAATTCCTAGGCGTTCATACCAAAACCCCTAATGAGTTAGTTTATGGAGAGACGGGACGTCACCCTATTTATATAGAATCAAATATTCGTTGCATAAGATATTGGCTAAAAAATATTACGTATGGGTGAAAATAGGTTACCACTAATAGCTTATAGGATGTTGTTGAATCTAGATTCTAAGGGCAAACAAACATGGGTCATGAATGTTCGTGAAATGTTATGTCAAAACGGGTTTGGGTTTGTATGGTTAAATCAGGGAGTGCAAGATGTTAAAAGATTCCTGATTGAATTTCGTCAAAGGTTGATGATCGATTGTAGGTGGCAAAACTGGGAAGATCATATACAGCGAAGTGAAAGATTCTCTTGGTACAGGACTTTTAAATCCTCTAGAAACTGTGAAAGCTATTTTTTACTAGATGTAGACAGACACATCAAGCGACATTTGACGATGTTTCGACTAGGGGTCACTGATATGACAATACATTGCAATCGATATAAAAACCATACAGTAAACGATTTGATATGTCCAATGTGTCAAAGTGCAAAAGAAGATGAATTACATATATACTTTGCTGTCCTGCTCTCGATGACCTGAGAAAAGAATATATACCTCGTAAGTTTTATGCACATCCATGTCTCTTCCGTGTATCTCTGCTTATGTCTAATCAGAATGAACACATTATGAAGAACTTGAGCTTATATCTGTATAAAGTTTTCCAAAGACGCGCAAATTTGTTAACAGAACCTGAAATACCTTATTCATCTGTATAACAATTTAACTGATCTATGAAATAATATTAGCATGTCGGTATTTGGTATTTGTTTTGACTTTGCTTGCTTTATTTTGTTTTATTGTATAACATTTATGAATTCACTCCCCTTCAAATGGGGGCTATGGCCTTTATTGAATAAA
>JADBJO010001099.1:70039-75039 GCA_016801955.1 Conus betulinus
TTTAACCAAACCTGATCATATTTCCATATCATAACTATGTAAAACCGCACAAAATTCTCACCAATAAATTGCTCTCGTAGTGTAGGAAGAGTCTGTCTTCTGCTTTCTCAATCAATAAAGAAGAAAACGTTGTCCAGTTATATCTGTCTTTCGTAGTGTACATGACAAATAAACGCCCCCCACTTGCTAGACTTACAGGATGTATACGCCATCCTCTAACGTCTATGGATCGCAGCCCAGGTGTGAACGTAGACAGGTGTGTTATTTTCAGTGAAGGTCTTTTGGAGGATTTTGACCAAGCCCTATTTCCTCTGCCAAGCCCCACCAGTGTGAACAGGAAGACAGGCTGCTATCGACTCCATAGCGGCGGAGCCTTCAATCGAAACTTTCTCTACAATTCCCGTGATCGTCTGATCCATTGTCTGCGTATAAAAGTAGTTAACTGCTCGTAACCTTATCATAATCAAGGTCAATTGCTGCTGCTACGTGCGCGGTATATTGTATGTCACGTGCTCTGAGAGCGAATGAGACAAGCTACGGAAGAGAGAGAGAGAGAGAGAGAGAGAGAGAGAGAGAGAGAGAGAGAGAGAGAGAGAGAGACCAAAATGACAAGACAATTTGTCTTCACAGACACGCTTTCTTTATGAAGCTAATAACATTTCTCCTAGTCAAGCGACTTATATGCTATCGCTAGATCTTTATTTGGAAACGGGTATTATACAAAGACTGAAGTACTGCTGATGTTATCAGTGGTTGGAAACCTGTACAGCAGTTCATATGTTCTTTTGTTCTGCTTGTTATTATTGTTACTGGTTTGGTTTATTACTACACAAGAACTAGTAGTTCACAGAGCGCTGTAACGCACAAATGAGCAACAAATCCACAGCCGTGTGTTCTTCACGGTCCTGTTTCAGTGGGCGGTTAAAGATACTGAGCGAGCGACGCATGTTTATCTTGTCACCAATATGCCCAGCTGCTCGCTGGGAAGTCTGCATTGCTGAAGTGTTCGATCCTACTGAACTTTGAGAATGTTACATGTCTAAGATCTTCCACCCCACTGAACATGCGGAATTGTGCATGTATAAACTGTTCTGTCCTTCAGCACGCTGGGAATTGTATGTGTCTAAAACCTTCCATCAATCTGCACGCCGGGAATTTTGCATGTCCAAAATCTTACACTCTACAGCACACTGAGGATGTTGTGTTTCTAAAATCTTCCACTCTGCCGCAGGTTGGAAATTTTGCATGTCTAAAATCGTTCACCCTGCTGTACTCTAAAGTTTCCACCGTACCACAATGGAAATCTTGTCGATATATACTCTTCTATCCCGCTGCGAGCCGGGAATTTTCTTGTCTAAAATCTTCCATGCTACCAAGCACTGGAAGTTTTGCATGTCTAAAATATTCAATGCATTCACACTCGCTAGATTTTGTATGTCTAAAATACTTCCTGTACGGCACACTGGGCATTTGGCATGTCTGAAATAATACAACACGCTGGTGGAAATTTGAAGAGTTTAGAATCTTCCACTCTACTGCACACACACACACACAAAATTATCATGTCTAAAATCTCCCATACGCGTACATACATTACATGAACTGTAATTTCCCTGTCTGAGCATCTACATCATACACATGCAAAGGCAGCAGCGTGGCTATTATTAGATGAGGGAACTTAAATTAGACTTTTCAGCTCTGAAACGCATGATTCTAACTCTAAAAACTTTCAAAACCAGATTCTAACCTTACCCTGAACCTTATCCAATCACTAACCTAATCGTAACCTTAAACCTCACCTATTCATCATAGTAATGTTCTTTTTTTTTTTTTAATTCATTGATTTATTGTGCTTTGACTGAAGGGACAGTGGAACTGTCTTCTTTCGCTTTCCATAAAAGGAGAAACGTCTACTAACACATACAATTGTTCAGCCACGACCAGGCCTGCACATTATGTTAACCTGCAAGACGGGGGAAACTCGTGCACAACACTTCAACACTCAAACCTGTCTGGCTCCAGACGGGAAAGAACTCACATAAAATCTCATCACCAACTTTCGGAAGAGAAGCCTAGTTTGGCCGTTGGTATGGATGACACGTTACACATAGCATGCACCCTGCGTGAGAGAAATTAAAAGAATGAAGTAAGGATATCGAGGGAACGATATTGGTAATATTGACTGGATGACACGGGAAACGACTGAATGAAGCGCCAGCTGGCAGCTCTTCAGTCGGCACTACCCAGGTTGGCACCCCGTGTGTGTAAACGAGTGTGGATTGTAAAGCGCTTAGAGCTTGGTCTCTGGCCGAGAACAGGTGCTATGTAAGTATTCATTATTATCATTACGTCTTTTTTTAAACTGGAAATGAAAATACACTTTACACCTCAAACATTATCACGTACACCGCTGCTGCTGGGCTCTCATTGACCACTGGTCGTAACCACTTCCTTACGTTCCACAATATTGAGGCATCAAATCTGAGCCGAGATAGTTTCATTTGCAGTAAACACAGCTCTGGAGCCACGTACTTTCTGATCGTCAGCTCGAAATTCTGAGTTTGCTGTGAAGTGTGACCAGTCATTACGATATAAATCAACTTCGCATTTTAAATTGAACTAACTATACGTCTCCATGCTTCCAGATGGATTTTAATACGTAGAAAAAAACAAAAACTAGTAGTAGAAGAATATGCATGCCACAGTGACTTGCGGAACATGGCTCCAGTACATACGGATAGATCGACTGATAGATGTATAATCAGATATTTCGACTGATAGATGAATAGATTGTTAGCTTGCAAGATAAACAAACGGGGCACCTGTTTGTCAGTAAAATGTTCCCAGCTAGTGTCGAGGTTTTCTGGCTATTGGAAGACAGATCCCCACACATGGCCCCTCCATCAGTATCCCCTGGGCCCCCCCTCTTTCCCCTCTCCAGTCCCCCTCCCCGCGGCCTGCCTCTGACCCTCTCCTCTTCTCTTCTCCTGTACTGTGAAGGAAACAATGACCGTTGGGGGGAGGAAATCGACGGTGCCAAAATGCTTAAGCGTGCGTGGACCTGAATAAATTTATTCACCTTTGCTTCTCTGGCTGCCTGACTGTTTCTTTCACCCTTTCTCTTCCACACTTCCCTTTTGTCTTCTCTTCACCGTTCATTCCTCAGTTGTTTTTTGATTGACTGCTCGTTTTTTCTTTCTCCCACCCCCTCCCCTTTCCTCCCGTTCCTCATCTGTCTTTCAGCCTTCCAGTCATTTCTCTCCCTTCTCACACCCTTCTTCACATCCTCAGCCCTCCTCTTTACCATTCCTAAGCTGTCTCTCTGACTGCCAATTGTATCTCTCCCCCCCCCCCCCATCCACTCCCCTTTTCCATCCACCTTCCTCCTAACCCATCCTTCTTCTCAGTCTTCATGTTTCTCTGTCAATGGCTTCTTAATTCTCCCCCACTTCCATCTGCCCTTTCCCCTCCTTCCGTTCCGTATCTGTGACTCTGACTGCCTAATATTCATTAACCCTTATTAACCCCTTTTGACTTCTCCTCCATTCCGTTATTCGTCTACCTCTCTGACAATTTGCCTGGTTGTCAATGTTCTATTCTCACTTTCTCTCTCTCTCTCTCTCTCTCTCTCTCTCTCTCTCTCTCTCTCTCTCTCTCTCTCTCTCTCTCTCTTTCTGCCCTGCTTTCACGCCCTTTTTCTCTCCCTCTCCCGACCCTTCAGAAATTGATGGCACGCACCACAAATATTTACTCCACAAGCGAACATGACGGACTGCAAACGAACAGCAAATCTCCCTCAGAATGCTACAAATCATCTTCTGAGCTCACTATCAGATCCCCTGCGAAGTAGATATCGGTTCCGGAAGATGATGGATCCATTCAAACTCTGATGCACAGTTTACACAGGCAGAATTAGTGGCTTCCTATCTGAAGCCTTCCTCCATATTTGTTTCCTCTCCTTAATTGTCACTGCCGTCCATGGACTTTCCTCGCGCAGTGACAACATATGACACAGAGCTGTGTTTCTTCATTAAGAGAGTTGGTAGATATCTTGATGCGGGGTAATGATGAGGGGTATCAAGGGATCACCAATCATATCGACACAATAAAGACAGGAATGTCGATGTCCACAAATGAGCACCATGGGTATGTAGGAGACCTGTCTTTGAGGTACACAGTTGACTGATGCTGTTCCAAGGGTAAAATTCCCGGAGGTGGACATTGCTTCCCTCTCTTCCTCTCTGCCTAAATAGCAGCGTATGTATTCAGCTCGAGAATCTTCGAATTGTTAGCAATATTACTTTGAGCGCTAGATTCTCAAAGAAACAACAAACAGGTTTCACTGAGCAGAAGCATATTTCTTCTTTACTTTTGTCGTTTCATTTCATTTCATTTCATTTTGTTTTGTTTTCTTTCATTTATTGTTTTTCCTTCCCAGGTAAGTTTTCTATCTGAATCTGGATCTGAAGAAAATAATAGATTTACATGACAGGTCTAATAATGGTCACATTAAACTGCAGAATCGTCAAAACCACCGACATCATCATGTTCACACCGTTGCCGCAGTCTCGTCGAACAACTGAAATACTACATTCTTGTTTGCAATCCACATCACTGAAAAGTTAAAGCCAGTTTGAAATTCTGAGAGTGTTGTACAGAAATTGGCCGTAATCTGTTCCACACAATCCACGATGCTGTTGGACTAAAATCTAGAACCGTTTGCCTTCAACGAAGTGGATATCAATGAAGAAATGAAACACAGAGAAGAGAAATGGGAATTGTATATAGCACCTTATTTGTCACATGACTTAGAGAGAGAGAGAGAGAGAGAGAGAGAGAGAGAGAGAGAGAGAGAGAGAGAGACAGACAGACAGACAGACAGACAGACAGACAAACAGACAGACAGACAGACAAATAGACAGACAGACAGACAGACAGAAAGAAAGACAGACAGATGAGTGCACATGGTTCTGCGTGGTCCCAAGTGACGTGAACGTCTC
>JADBJO010001099.1:80039-100039 GCA_016801955.1 Conus betulinus
CAGCCCCCCGGCACCGGCATCCATCCAGCAGTCAGTCAATGTCAAGTCGTCAAGAGGCAACCCACCGGAGGAGACACTGCACTGCTGCCGAGTCACTTCGTGGTGTTCAGTGGCTTCTGATCTAACATACGCAGGACACCACCTACTAACCCCCTACTGACGACAATAATTGCTTAGTCGCGGAGCCGGCGTGAGTGAGCTCTCCCTCCGGAGGGCGCCACCACGTCCGTCCAACGACAGCCCCCATGGACTCGCCGATACCGGTGACCCCGACGGAACCAAACCAAGGCCACAGACGTGGAGAGGACATCGAAATTGAGGTCACCATGAGAGCAGGGCATGAAGGGCCACAGAATTTGAGACTTTTTTTTTTTTTATGCTGATCGATGAGAATGAGGATGATTAAGATGATGCTAACGGATTTCCATTTCGGTCTGAGACTACATGACAGGGCTGTACTCTACGCTTCCTTTCATAATATATCCCGGCGTCAACCAGGCCCGAGAGATACAGGCACCTGCAGTGTTTGGTCAGGAAATTTGAGCAACACTCTCAGAACGCAGCAAACTCAACTCTGGGTAGAGCCGGTCGGGAAAGTAGAAAAAAACCCACATGACTTCTGATGGGATTCGAACCCACGACCTCCCAGCCGGGAGTCCGCGACGCTAACCACTTCGCCACGGCGGCTGGTTGTAGAAGTTGATCTTATATTTTTTTTTTATTCCCCTGACAAACATTGTTTTGTTTCTGAATCTGAATCTGGAATCAATGAATACTTTTGTATGGCAGGCATGTTAATGTCAACGTAAAGCAGCAGCTGACAGTCACAGCTGGGTTCACACCAGATCACACAGTGACAGACTCTTAACAGAGTATCCCAAACAGGGCCTAAGTTCACGATTCACAAATTCAGTCAACGTTGTTACCAGTATTGTCAAGCATGCAAGTCAGTCCCAATACACACTGGCCAATAAGCAGCTTGTCTACACATTAGACATGAGACCTTTGATGCGAAAACCGAATGATTTTCCGAAATGTATGACCCTAACCCTACTGTTAACCAGAGTCTAACCATATACTAACCAAAACCTGACTCGGTTCCATACCCTAATGTATAAACCCTATCGAAATTCTTACTGATACATTGTGCTTGTCGTGTACGGCCATTGGAGTTGCTGTTCCTTTTTGTCAATCCATAAAAGGAAAAAGAAATGTACCAACAGATAATGACGTTCAACCATGTTCATCCTTTCTCAATTAATAAAAGGGAACGTCATCTAGTTATACATCAGTTTCGTGGGGACAATGACAAATGAACGCCCTCACTTGCCAGACTTGCAAGATGTATAGGCTGTCCTGTAACGTCTATGAATCGCAGCCCAGTTGTGAACGTATACTGTGTATTATTTTCAGTGAAAAACTGCTATGGAGGATTTTGACCCACGCCCCTATTTCCACCACCGAGCTGCACCTATGTGACACAGGAAGACAAGCTGGTATCAACTCCATGGCGGAGGAGGCCTTCGGTTAAAAGTGTTCTCCACATTTCCCATGATCATTGGATCCACCGTCTATGTGGAAAAGTAATTAACTGCCGGTAACTTTACCACAGTCAAGGTCAACGTGCCTGGTATATTGTATGTCACGTGCACTGAGGGCGACTGAGAGAGCTTTGGCTTTGGAGAGAGAGAGAGAGAGAGAGAGAGAGAGAGAGAGAGAGAGAGAGAGAGAGACAGACAGACAGACAGACAGACAGACAGACAGACAGACAGACAGACAGACAGGAGCAGGGGGAAACACAGCAATAAGAAGACAATATGTCTTCATCAATACGCTTTCTTTATAACTTGATAACATTTCTCCTATTCGAGTGACTTATGAGTTATTGTTAAATCTTTAATTGGAATCTGATATGATAGAGAGACTGAATTATTGCTGATGTTATCAGTGGCTGAAAAGCTGAACAATAGTCTATATATTCGGTTGTTCTGGTTGTTATTACTGCAGTTTGTTTTATTTTTATTATTACTTCACAGCCAATAGTTCATGGAGTGCTGTACACACACACATAAGCAACACATTAATAGCTGTATGTTGATTGCGGTCTTTCAGTGGGCAGTTGGGAATAGTTAGGGGCTGACACTTATCCTGCGCGCTATAATTTGGCATGGCTAACATTTTCCATCCTGCTGCACGCTGTGAATTCTGCATGTCTAAAATCTCCAATCCTAGTACATGCAGGGATTCTCCCATGGCTGAAAACTTTCATCCTAATGCACGCCACAAATTCTTAATGTCTGAAATCTCCCGTCATAATACATGCTGGGAATTTTGCACGACGCGTAGGGAAGTCTGCATTTCCAAAGTCTTCCACTTTACAGCAAGCAGGGAATGGCGCATGTATGAAATATCGCACAATGTTGCACGTTGGCACGTTTGTGTATCTTAAATCTTCCACCTTAACTGCACACTGGAATGGTATATATATGTCTAAAATCTTCCAATCTGCTGCACGCTGGGAATGTTGCATGAGTAAAATCTTCCACCTGCTACACGCTGGAAATTTTGCACGTCTAAAATCTTCCACCTTACTACAGGCCGAAATCTTTGCATTTCTAATATCTTCCACCCTACTAAACGTTAGAAACATTGTCTAAATCTTCTGCCCCATTACAGGCCAGGGATTGTCCAAGTCAAAAATCTTCCATCCTGCTGCACTTCGGAAATTTTGCGTGTCCGAAATCTTCAGTTCTCCCACACTCTCGGAATTTTGCATGTCTAAAAAATTTCACTGCATGAAATGCTGCCTAAAATCGTGCACCCTACTGTACGCTGGTAATTTGGTATGTTTAGAAACTTCCACGGTACTGCACGCAGGAAATTGTTTTTCTGTCCAAAATATGCAAAAGGTTCACCTGGGCTACCCAAAAACTGTCATTCCCGCGTCCGATCTTCTGCATCCATACACATCCAAAGGCGGTGTGGTCGTGCATTAGAAGTGGGAATTTCAGTTAAGATTTTCAACTCTGAAATGCACCGTCCTAACCCTAAGACTCTCCAAACCAGATCCCAACCTTAATCTATACATACCCTAACTCTAACACTAATCCAAATCCTGATCTCACACTGACTGTGATAATCTTATCTTTTTTTAAAAAAAAACAGTACTTGCAGTATCGAATAAGCGGAGTTGCCTTCTACTTTCTCCATGCATTTACTTGGGAAAAAAAAAAAACCCACAAATGATGATGGTGTTCGGTTGCAAGCAGGTCTGCACATTATGCTGACTTGCGAAAATCCCCGCATCACCTGCCTAGTGCTGTATCTTGAAGAATGAGTGCTACAATCTTTTTCAACTGGAAACAGAAAGCCCCATTAACCCCAAACATTATCGCATTTACCACCGCTGTCGGGCGCTTGTCTATCATAGGTCTTAACCACTTCCTTACAGTTCATAATACTGAGGCATGAAAATCATTGAGTTCAGGTGGTTTTTCTCTTTGCATTAAGCGTGACTTTGTGCTACAAATTTAATACTGCCATATTGTCAGGTTGGTATTCGGAGCTTGTTGTGTTGTGACCAGTCGTTGACTCTTACTCAAAATCCACCATTTTTTTTTATGCTAGTCAATTGGACATTCTAAATTCACCTAAATATACGAATGAATGCTTCCAGATGAATGCCAGTGTATAGAAGAATATACGACTGCTACAGGGATTCAAGTAAAAAAAAGGCTTCAATACAGAAGATTAGATCGTGAGATAGAGAAACAAAGAGAAACATCGACTCATTAGGAAGCAGGTTGTTAGCTAACTAGTTAAACAGAGCGCACATTTGTGTCTGCAAAGTGTTCACAGCAGCTGACGTCAGTTTTTTTGGGCTAATGGAAGACAGATTCCATGGCCCTCCTCCATCACAGCCCCCCCCCCCCCCCCCCCCATCCTCCCTCTTCCCTTCTCCCCTCCCCCTCCCCTCTGCCCTGCCCTGACTCTGACCATCACATCTTCTTTTCCGCCGTATTGTACATGAACAATGACCTTTGGAGGAAAGAATCGGCGGTGCCAAAATGCCATTCTGTGTGTGGACCTTTGCCACTCTGACTGCCAGGCTTTTTTTTTTCTCACCCCAACCCTTCCACACTTCCCCCTCTGCCTTCTCTTTTCCCATTCATTCTTCAGTTGTCTCCTTGATTGACCGTTTTTTTTTTTTTTTACTTCCTCACCCATTTCCTCAGGACCCCCCCCCCCCCCCACCACCACCACCACCTTCCCTATGGTTCCTCATCTGTTATTCAGACTCCCAGTCAATTTCCCCCCTCCTCGCAGATCTCCCCTTTACCATTCCTCATCTGTCTCTCTGACTGCCTATGGTTTCTCTCTCTCATCCACTCCCCTTTTTCCTCCATCCTCTTACCTCCCCATGCCCTTTCTCATTCTTTCATGAATCTATATCATTTATATACTTTTTCCCCCTCTCCGCTTTCATCTATCATTTCCCTCCTTCCATTCCTCATCTGTCTCTCAGACTGCTTAAAAACTCATTACCCCCCAACCCCCTTTCCTTCCTTGTGCCTCCCTCCCTTCCTCTGTTTCTGACTACCTGCCTGTCTGTCAATACTCTCTCTCTCTCTCTCTCTCTCTCTCTCTCTCTCTCTCTCTCTCTCTCTCTCTCTCTCTCTCTCTCTCTCCTGTTCCCTCCCGTTTCGCTCCATCCCCCAGCAACCCTTCAGAAATTGATAGGACCCTAAAACAAATATTTACTCCACAAACGAATATGACAGACTGCAAACGAACAGCAAATCTCCCCCCCCCCCCCCCCCCTCCCCCCAGAATGTTACAAATCACTTGAGCTCACTATCACATCCTTGCTGTGTCCTGCGGTTCCGGAAGATGATGGATCCATTCACACTCTGATGGACAGCTGACACAAGCAACATTAGTGGCTCCCTATCCGGGCTTTCCCCTGGATCGGTCTTCTCTCCTCAGTTTCCACTGCTAGCCCACGGAAGCGGTGCGGTGAGGCAGATGGCACAGAGCTGTATCTTGACACGAGGTGATGCCAACGAATATGTCACCTATCAGAACGACGCATAAAAAGGCATAAAGGTCGGTTTCCACAAATGTGGCTCCATATGTTTTGTGCAGGCCTACCTTTGAGGTACATGGTTCGCTGTTGCTGTTTGTAGGGGAACATTTTTTTCCAGCGAAGTTGAGCCGTGCATTTTCCGGTCCTTCTTTACCTGAATGTAGCCTTTGTGTTCAGTTCGATAATCTTTGGAATTATAGTAATATTTTTTTCGAAAAGGATATGGCAACCAGGACATTCAAAGACCTAACAAGCAAATGGCATTGAAGAGAAGCTTATTTCTTTATTTTATATTATTTTCATTCTGCTAATCTTCGTAATTATTTTTTGTTCCCTAGGTAAAACATGCTTTCTCTGAATCTGAATCTAGAAGACAATTGCGTTAGAGGTCAGAAAATGGCTACCATCAAAACGCAGACTTGTCCAAACCACTGACATCATCATGTTCACTGTTTCCACACTCTCATTGAAGTACTGGTCTTAATTTCTCTATGATCCACATCGCTGAGACATAATATTCCATTTGAAATTCTTTGTGTGTTGTGTGATAGCTAGTCGTAATCTGTTTCTCAAAATCCACAAGACATTCTGTCTCAACGAAGTAGATATGAATGTTTGCATAAGAGATGTAATAGACAGAAGAGGAGTGGGGATTTTAAATGGCACTGATTTGATACATGACTGTATATGATAGATAGATAGATAGATAGATAGATAGATAGATAGATAGATAGATAGATAGATAGATAGATAGATAGATAGACAGACAGACATATAGGCAGATAGATACACACGCACACACACACACACACACACACACACACACACACACACACACACACACACACACACACACAGATAGATGCACCGGGTCCTGCATGTCCACAGTGTGTTTCCAAGTGTCGTCAACTTTTTCTCGGCTGGTGGAAGACAGATCCCGATCACGTGGCCCTCGATTCACTCCCCTCTTGCCCCCTCTCTCTCTCTCTCTCTCTCTCTCTCTCTCTCTCTCTCTCTCTCTCTCTCTCTCTCTCTCTCTCTCTCTCTCTCTCTCTCTCTCTCTCTCTCTCTCTCTCTCTCTCTCGTCTCTGTCTGTCTCTGTCTTCGTCGCTTGCCTCTCCCCTGTCTTGAAGACCTCTATGGAGAACGATGATCGCTGGAGGAGGGAGATCGCAAGGTGCCAGTAGGTAGCCTTTGTTGTTTGGCGAGGTAATTTCGGTTGATGGACCTGGAGAGATCTCTTCATCATTGTGTCTCTCTGACTGACTGTCTGTTTCACTCTTCCTACCATAACCATCCTTCCTTTGTCTCTGTCCTTCGACACCATCCGTTCCTTTTTCTGTCTTTCAAGTTGACTGCTTATTATTTTTCCCGTATCTTTTTTCCTCTGCACCCCCCCCCCCCCCCCCCCCCTTCCTACTTTGTGTTCTTGATTGCCTACTATTTCTCTTCCTGCAAAACTTCCTTCTTCCTCAGCCTTCCTTTTAAACCACACTGTTTTTTCTTCACTTGTCTTTCTGACCAATTATTGTTCATCCACTTCCCCTTTGGCTATTCTACCCCTCCAATTACTCATGCGTCTGTGTTGGCTGTCTGGGCATCCAAATTCTGTCTCAGTTCTACCGGCACCACAAATCCTGTACCTTATCTCTCTCTCTCTCTCTCTCTCTCTCTCTCTCTCTCTCTCTCTCTCTCTCTCTCTCTCTCTCTCTCTCTCTGCTCTCTCTGCCCTGCTCACTCCTTTTTTTCCGCCCCCCCCCCCCCCCCACCCCCCCCCCGTCGGAACCCTTCAGAAATCGATTGCACGTTAAACAAATAATTACGCCGCAAACGAACATGACAGACTGCAAACGAGCATTAAACCTCCCCAGATTGCTACAACATCATCTGAGCTCGGTATCACATCCCTGTCATGTCTTGCGCTTCCGGAAGATGATGGATCCATTCACACTCTGATGCGCTGTTTACACAAGCAGAACTAGTGGCTTCCTAGCTAGGCCTTTCCTCCATACCCGTCCTCTCTCCTTAATGTTCTCTGTTAGTCCATGGACTTTCCTCGCGCAGTCACAGCAGATGGCACAGAGCTGCGTTTCTGAATAGAGAGAGTTGCCAGGTATCTTGACACGAGGTGATAACAAAGTGTAGCAAGGAATCGCCTATCGAGTCGACACATAAAAGGCATAGAGGTCGGTTTTCACAAATATGACTCCATACGTATGTGGAGTCCTGTCTTTGAGGTACACGGTTGTCTGTTCCTGGTGCAAGGGAAAACTTCAGTGAGGTGGGGCCCTGCTTTCCTCCTATCCCCTCTTTACCAGAATGTAGCCATTGTGTTCAGTTCGAAAATCTTTGCGTTTGTTGCAATGTTATTCAAAAAGACATGGCAGCCAGTCCGTTCAAAGACAGAACAAACAGACGGCATTGAGCAGAAGCTTATTTCTTTATTGTATTAGATTTCATATCATTTTATTTTATTCTCGCTTCTCAAGAGCAAGATCATCATGCTCACCATTGCTGCACTCTCGTCGAGTTACTTGTCTTAACTTCTTTGCAATCCAAATCACTGAGAAATTAAAGTTAATTTGAAATTCTAAGAGTGTTTTTGTGGTGGCTAGTCGTAATCTGTTTCACAAAATCCACAATTTCGTCGGACTAAAGTCATGGAAATTTTGCTTTGAATGAAGTAGATATGACTAAAGAAATTAAACACAGAGAGAAGAGGAAAAGGAATTGTGTATAGTACCCAGAAATAACAGGTAGAAGGGGAATGGGAGTTGTATATAGCATCTAAGAGACAGACAGAAAGACAGACAGCTAGATAGCTAGCTAGATAAACACACGGGGTTCTTCATGGCCACAGTGTGTTCCCAAGCGACGTCACCTTTTCTCGGCTGGTGGAAGACAGATCCCGATCACGTGGCCCTCGATGTCAGTCGCCCCTGGACCCCCCCGCTCTGTCTTTGTCCCTTGGCTGTCACCTTTGTGGAAGACCTCTTTGGGAGAGTGACGATCTTGGGGGGGGGGGGGATGGGGGGGGGGGGGCGGAGCTCGGGAGGTTCCAGAATGGCAGCCTATGCCGCTGGGCGAGGTAACATCAGCTGTTGGACCTGGAGAGATCTTCATCTTTATCTCTCTGACTGACGTGTCTGTTTCTCTCTCCCTGCCCCAACCATCCTTCCTTTGACCTTCGACCCCTTCCATTCCTCTTCTGTGCTTCTGATTGACTGCTTGCTCCCCCCCCCCCCCCCCCCCCCCCCTCCCCCCCCACCACCCTTTTTTTTGCCTTTGTTCTCTTTTCCACCTCCGCTCCTTTCCTCATCCGGGTTTTTGATTGCCAGCCCATTTCTCTCTACACAAAATGTTCACCTCCATAAGACCTCCCTTTTTTCCACTGTTCACTTGTCTTTCTAAACGACGATTGTCTAGTTCCCTCTTCCTTCAGCGCTTTCTCACCCTTCCATAACTCATGCGTCTCCCTGCCTGCCTGCCCATCAGACTGCTATCTTACTTGCATCATCACCACCCCTGCACGCCTCTCTCTCTCTCTCTCTCTCTCTCTCTCTCTCTCTCTCTCTCTTTGTCTCTCTCATTCTCCTCCTGTCTCTCTCTCCCTCTCTTCATATGTCTCTGTCTTGCTCCCCCTCTGTCTATGTTTGCCTCTGTCTGTCTGTCTGTCTGTCTCTCTCTCTCTTTAAATAAAATTCGGTCGTTTCGTTCGTTCTCGCTCTGTGTCTCTGTCTGTCTGTCTGCCTGCCTGTCTGTCTGTCTGTCTGTCTGTCTGTCTGTCTGTCTGTCTGTCTCTCTCTCTCTCTCTCTTCTCTCTCTCTGTCTGTCTCTCTCTCTCTATCTCTCTGGCTTTCGCTCCGTGTTTTTTTTTTTTTTTAATTTACCTCTTCAGATATTAATCACTCACTGAACAAATATTTATTCTGCAAAAGAACAATAACGGATTGCCAACGAGCTTCAGATCCATCTGATCCCCCCCCCCCCCCCCCCCCCCCCCCCCCGAAATAAGCACACAAACATGCAAACAAAAAGCCGCAAATCACCGGACCTGATTATCTTAGCCGTGGCATGCCCCGCATTTCAGGAGGATAATAGATTCATTTGCACACTGCTGCAGGGCAGACACAAGAAAAACCAGTGGCCTCCTCTCCTGTGCTCCCTATCTAAGGTTTCCATCTGTCTTCAATTTTCAATGTTAAGCCAGGCTGTAGAGAGCTGCAGTTTTTTTTTCACTGCGAGACTTTATCTTGACACTAGGTGATGAACCGCTATAGAGGTTTTTTTTTTTTTTTTCAGATCAACAGAGAGGCAGGCGAGTCACATTCCACAATGCGTCCTCATGTAGAAATGGACACCCACCCTTTTAAAGCACCAATGTTTACTCTTAACGTTCGAAGGGACAGAGTTCAGCCAAATGGCACCCTGCCTCCTTCTATTCCTCTTTGGTATATGGTAGCCGTTCTGTTCAGTTGTAAAGTCTTTGAGCAGACAAGATTATTCAATGAGAAAGACTTTCGAAAAGACAGTCAGACTGTTCAAAGAAATGATCAAGAGACAGACAGCATTAAGCAGAAACGGATTCAATTGGGGTTATCTAGAAAACCTGTTTCTAGACGTGAGTCTAGATTTGATGAAATACATTTTTTTTATATGTAACAACGGCAATGACAAACAGCGGATTGGTACAGCTGATTCACTTTATGCTGCATTGAGCCACGCGTGTACGTTTGCACCCCAAACATGGCCTGGGCTCACCATTTACGATTCCGGTCCACCGTCCCGCCACCTTTCATAATCTTCATGTATATTATCATAGTACTTAATCTAATTAAAGCCAAAATCATTTACACCTTCATTTCGGTAGAGGGGTGGGGGTGGGGGGATAAGACAGAAATTCAATGGCGGTATATATCACCAAAGTATAAGGAGAGCTAAAGACTGAAGCATTTACAATTTAGTGGCAGAGGAGAGAAGTAGAGGGGGGAAGACACAAACATGATGACAATGCGTATCAACAAAACAGAACAACAAGTATGCAAAGGAGAAAAGGGACACAGTGATCAAATTACGCACAAGATTCTGCTTATAGAAGGAAAGCACGCAACATAAATTAAATACAGCACATACAGACGTGAATGTACGTCAGTCATTCACGCCTGTGAAGATGTCACATGTCCGCCCTCATCTCCCAGTCCCACCCACCCTCCTTTGGGACCTTTCTCAGCCCTTGTAAGCAGTCCAGAGATACGCTGGCAATACACAACTCTCGCCGCTAGACGCGCAAAGAAACATCCCCACTCGCCAGCCTCGTCAGAAATCTGGTCAAACTCGCCAGAATTCAGCCTCTCCTGTCTGTGAACGCAGTCCAGGTGTGAACCTGCGTTGATTTGGTATTTTCAGGCCAGGCCTCTGTGTGAACAGGAAGAGAAGTGATACTGATCGCTAAGCGGCAAAGATGTCGTTAAACATGTTCTCACCACTTTGTAGCATCAGAGCCACTGTCAGCGTGTAAAAAGTATCTGATAGCTGGTAATTTTACTGGAGCTGTCGACTCAAGCAAACTAGCTACTGTGTGTGCAAGATGTGTTTTGTCAGTTAAGCACGCTGGGAATGAGGCCAAAAGAGAGGCAGGAGGATAGGGGTAGAAGATGGCGGCTGTGGGGGGGGGGGGGGGGGAGACAGACAGACAGACAGACAGACTGACAGACAGACAGACAGAGACAGAGGACAGACAGACAGAGAGACAGAGACAGAGGCTAACAAAGACAAATAGAGAGAGACAGATTAAAACCGATACAAATAGGTGATGTTGGGGATTAGATAGAGAGAGAGAGAGAGAGAGAGAGAGAGAGAGAGAGAGAGATCTCAAAAATAGTTCTCTCAGCCATAACAGGTCTTCTGGGCTAGTGACAGCCAGTTTCCTCATAAACGGCTTGCCTAGTAACTCGCCCCTGACACGCACTCCGGCTTTGTCCATTATCATTACGCTCGCTTCTCCCTTTCACCTTTAAACACAGTGAAGATTGTTGGGCGAAGGGATCAGATGGTGCCAAAATGTTCACCGTTTTCTGGCGTATTCTGAAAGTACCGTCGTCTGTGGGACCTGGACAGATTCCTTCAAGCTTGTGTCTCTGATTGCCCGCCTATTTCTCTCTCCATATTCCTACCATCCCTTTTTTCCGTCATCGTCCCTCTTTCATATCTCACCTGTCTCTTTCGTTGCTTTTTTTCTTCTGCCCTTTTTCCTATGCAGTCTCCTCTTTTCCCCCTTGGCTTCTTCTACTCCTGCTTCTTTTTTTTTTTCTTTTTTTTCTTTTTTTTTTTTTTTCTTTCTTTCTTTTTTTTCTTTTTTTTTTTTTTTTCTTTTTTTTTTTTTTGCTTTCCTTAGCCCCCCCCCCCCCCCCCTCACCTTCCCACACTCCTCTTTTTTTTTTTTTGTCTGATAGAGTGCGTATTGTTTCCTTTCCTGCCGTCTCTCCTACTCTCCCTATTTGCTACGTTATTTTTTTTCTCATTTCCCTTTCATTCCTCATATATCTATCTGACTACCTACTCTTTCTGTACCTCTCTTCTTTTGCCACTCTTCCTCTTCCCATTTCACAACGGTTCCTCTGACTACCTACAGTTGTTTGCCTCCTTGCCCATTCGCCCTCTTCCCATTCTATGATTCATTCGGTCGCCCCATCTGCTTCTCTCTCTCTCTCTCTCTCTCTCTTTGAGATGCGAATCACACTTTAAATATTCATTCCACAAACGAACGATGACAGGCTGCCAACGAACGTCAAATCCCCTGAAAAATGTTGCAAATCATTAGATTAGTCTGTCACATCCCTTCCACGTCCTACAGTTCTAAGAGATGATGGATCATTCGCATGCTGCTGCGCGACCTACACAGGCAGAATCGATGGCCTTCTTTCTCTGCCTTCCGTCCATATCTGTTCTCCATGGTCTGTTATCATTACTGGGCCAAGGACTGTCATAACATGTGAGGGGTGGTGGTGTGGAGCTGTTTGTTTTTTTTTTTTTCAACTACGACACTTTGTTGGATGTCTTTTCCACGAGATGATAAATGTCATGGACTCATCAATCGAATCGACACACAAAAAGACAGGCGGGCCAATGTCCACAAATGTGTCTTCGTTTGGCAATGGAAACATGTCTTTTGTGCTCACATTCTGCTGTTCATGTCATGAGGGAAGGAATCCAACGTGATGGAGCCCTGTGTCTTCATGTTCCTCTTTGTCTAAATGGCAGCTACTTGGTTCAGTTTGAAGGTCTTCGAAAAAAAACAGCGGAAATCAGAAGAATCTTCAAATCCCAAAGGCATGACACTAACGCTCCCATTACAAACACGGACCAGAAATCTAAATCAAACATTAGTCTGATCTAACGCCCAACCTCAATCCAAATCTTAGCTCTCAATGTAAACCACTTATAGAAGCCTCCGCTGATCAATTGTGTTCGCAATGTGAAACAGTGGAGTAGTTTTCTCCATCCATTGACGAAAACCATGCCGACGTACCTACTGAAGGAAGTTAACATCACTGCCAAATCGGCACCTTATGTTGGCACACAGATTGGCAGCTAGGATGAGTGCAATAATCTTTCGGTATGTGGAATAGACTAAAAAAGAAAAAAATCAACAAAAACCTTCGATCACGTTTACCATTGATTTGCTCTCACAAGAAATATCAGCCTTCACTTCTTGATTACGATTTATGTCATGGCGGCATCAAAGGTAACATGAAAAATTCGAGTGTGTTGTTCAGTTGATCCCAACCACTTCCATCAATCCATATTGTTAATATACTACATGCAGACAGAGAGACAGAGAGAGAGAGAGAGAGAGAGAGAGAGAGAGAGAGGAGAGGAGAGAGAGAAACAGGGTTCCTATTGCCAACAAAATGTTTCCAAAAGAGGTCATTTTTTTCCCCTTCTCATGACATCCTCTATCGCCAGTGGTCCCACAGTCTGTCTCTCTGTCCATTATCGTAGCTCTCTCTTCTCCCTTCCCTTTCAAGCAGAATGATGACCGCTGGGAAGAGGAACCGGAGAGAGCCCGACATGCGGCACAACCGGCTTTGGGACTTGGAGAGGTGTGTTCATCTTTGCCTCTCTGACTGTGACTGTCTTCTCTCCTTGTTCCTAGCGCCCATCTCCTTTATTGGCGCTCACACGCTGTTTCCCTTTCTCGTCTCTCTCTGATTGATTGCTGTTGGTTTTCCTTTGTTTGTTTTTTTTTTTTTTTTTTTCGCCGTTTTTTCCTGTGCCCTCTTTTCTCCGCTCACTCCCATTCTTCGCGTGTCTCTGTGACTGCCAACCGTTTTTTTTTCTCTTGCCCCTTCCCTTTCTTCCTGAACTCTCCCTTCTTCCCGTTCTTCATCTGTTCTTCTGACTGCCTGTTGTTCTTCTCACTGCTTCCCTGCCCCCCCCCCCCCCCCCCCCCCCCACCCCAACCCCCCCCCCCCCAATCCCTCTCACCACAACTCAATTCTCTGACCTCATAGCTCTGACCTCCTCTCTCTTCCCTCATTTTTGCCTTTACTGCCTAACGTGTCTGTCCCACACGTTCCTCGGCCATCTTTCTTCCCTCATTCCTCGTCTCATTCTCCACCTGCAATGTCTTGCCTCCCCTCCCCCCCCCTCTCTTCCTCTCCCGTTTTTCATTTGCAATTCTGACAGCCCTGTCTGCATCTCTCTCTCTCTATCTCTCTCTCTCCTCTCTCTCTCTCTCTCTCTCTCTGCTCTCTCTCTCTCTCTCTCTCTCTCCTCCTCTCTCTCTCTCTGCTTCTCTCTCTCTCTCTCTCTCTCTCTCTCTCTCTCTCTCTCTCTCTCTCTCTCTCTCTCTCTTCTTCCAAAATGTCCAAGTTACGAAAAAATTACGAGAAAAATATATCCATAACGCTATAAAGATAGCTTTCCTGTCCAGTTGAAGGCACTATTGCGAAACCAAAATGCTGTAAAAAGAGAGATGTTGCTATGTTTTGTACATTACGTTTTACGTTTTAGAGAGGAACAATTGAAATGAAATATCATAAACCTAAGTTTTGTTACTTTTGTTATCGCCAAAGGAGCGTCCTTCTTTTTGATTTTTTTTCTATATAAATCATCCATTTTCAATAGCATAAACAATTTCGTGTTACGTGTCTCATGTAGATAGGCTGGAGGCTTCACATTAAAATCACGAGTTTTTCTTTGTTTCAGAAATTAATCACCCTAAATAAATATTTACTGTTCAAACGACCAGTGACAGACAGCAAACGAACGTCACATCTTTAACCTCCAGTCCCCTCCCCCCCCCCCCCCCACCCACCCACCCACCACTCCTAAACGCTGCCAGTCACCAGAGCTGATGATCACATTCTTGCTATGGCCCTCACTTTCAAAGATGCTTGATCCATTGACACTTTGTGGCGTGGCAGCAGATACAAACACTGGCTTCCTCTCTCAGAGCACCTCTCGGTTCATGACTTGTCTTTTCGCAGTGTTCACTGCTGGGCCAGGACTGTTATTGTGTGCCGATAAAACAAAAGAAAAAACATGGTTCAGATCCGCGTTTCTTAAATGTGAGACATCGTGTGATGTCTTGTTTCGAGTGATGACGACGAGAATAATGGAATCCCTGTTGTGATGACAGACGGAAAGATCACACGCACGCACGCACGCACGCACGCCGCGCGCGCGCGCGCGCACACACACACACACACACACACCACACACGCACACGCATGCACGCATGCACGCACGCACGCACGCGCGCGCACAAAACACACACACACACACACACACACACCACACACACACACACACACGTGCACACACTTTTTTTTTTCTTTCCCTTCGAATCTTTGCCAAGTCATTAATATAGTGACCAATCTCAACCAGATGAGCTGTCCTGTCAAACACTAGCCATAATCATTAGCATAACTCTCGCCATGAGCTGCCACAAAGAAAGGTTCCCGACTCGCCAAACACGCGAGCGTTCCAGCCTCTCACGTCTACGAAACACAGTCCAGGTGCGAACCTGTATTGGTTTATTATTTTCAGAACATGCCTCCCCGGTGGGTTTTTGACCTGAGCGTTATTTCATTAGCCAAACCAGTCACCTACGTGTGAAGAGGAAGACAGTATGGTTACTAATCGCTTCACGGCAAAGCTATCGTTTAACACGTTTTCCGCACTTCCTGACGCATTGTCAGAGCTGCTTTCAGTGGGGGAAAAAAAAAAAGAAAAAAAAAAAAAAAGAAAAAACAAAAACAGTTAACGGTTGGTAATTTACCGTAGCCAAAACAGCTGTTGCACATGGTTGGTATTTTGTGTGAATCGCACGTGTTTAGAGTGAAAATGTGTGCGTGCCTGTTGTGTGTGGGTGGGCGGTGGGAGGGTGTGGGTGTGTGGGTGTATGTGTGTGAGTGTGTGTGTGTGTGTGTGTTGTGTGTGGGTGGGTGGGGGGGGTATGTGTGTGTGTGTGTGAGTGTTGTGTGTGTGTGTGTGTGGGGGGGTGTATGTGTGTGTGTGTGTGTTTGTTGTGTGTGTGTGTGTGTGTCAGTGAGAAGAGAGAGAGATGAGAGAGGAGAGAGAGAGAGAGAGAGAGTGTTTTTGGTGTGTGATTGTTGTGTGCGCGCAAGCACGGCGCGCGCGCGCGCGCGCGCCGTGTGTGTGTGTGTGTTGTGTGCATGCGTGGCGAGTGGTGTGTGTGTTGTGTGTGTGTGTGTGTGTGTGTGTGTGTGTTTATGTGCGTGTGGTGTGGTGTGTGTGTGTGTGTGTGTGGAGAGGAAGAGAGAGAGATCGAGCGAGCCGAGAGAGCGCGAGAGAGAGAGAAGAGAGAGAGAGAAGAGAGAAGGACAGAGCGAGACAGAGACAGATCGGATCTCGTACAGCAACAAGAGGCGGGTAACAAATGAAGAGTTTCGCGAACAACACGCTTTCCCTTCATGAAGTCAATAACAGTTTGCTGGTAAGGGTGAGAGACCTGCAGACTGTCGTCAATCCTTGAATGGAATATGGAGTAATGGGAAGACTGAGTATTGTTGATTTTATAAATGGTTGGAAAACCGAGGCGCTCATACCTTATTTTGCTCTTTATTAATCTACTTATTATCTTTTATATTGTCCCCACCCACCAGTCGTTCAGATGTGTGTAATGACAGTCACAGGAGCAGAAAAATTTGCTATTGTGTGCACATTGTGCTATTGTGTGTACATTGTGCTATTGTGTGTACATTGTGGCATTTTAGTGTGGCGATTGGGAATGATGGCTTTGTCCATCTCCGTACAATGCACAAGTATTAACGTCAACCCTGAAATTAGGATGTTGAATATTTAGTGTGTGTGTGTGTGTGTGTGTGTGTTGTGTGTGTGTGTGTGTGTGGTGTGGTGTGTGTGGTGTGGTGGTGGTGGTATGTGGTGGTGGTGGTGGTGGTGGTGGTGGTGGTGGTGTGTGTGTGTGTGTGTGTGTGTGTGTGTGTGGTGTGTGTGTGCTGTGTATGCGTGCGCGTGCGTGTGTGTGTGTGGTGTGTGTGTGTGTGTGTGTGTGTGTGTGTGTGTGTGTGTGTGTGTTGTTGATGTGGTGGTGGTGGTGGTGGTGGTGTTGGTGGTGTGGTGTGTGTGTGTGTGTGTGTGTGTGTGTGTGGTGTGTGTGTGTGTGTGATGAATAGTCCTAACCTCTTCCTCAAATGCGTGTGATTCATGTCCTAATGTAAACTGAAATTATTTCCTTAACAGGCAATATGCGAATGCTTACACAAGAAATTCAACAACGAAAAGTTGGGAATGCTCTATAGCGCATACTACATAGCATGTCTGCAAGACAGGCAGACAGACAGACAGACAGACAGCTTGATACATACATACATACATACATATACATACATACATACATACATACATACATACATACATGCATACATACGTATGTGTGTGTGCGTGCGTGCGTGCGTGCGTGCATGCGTCCGTCCGTCCGTCCGTACGTACGTACATACATACATACATACATACATACATGCATGCATGCATCGTTTGAGTACAAAAAAGAAGACTCAGAGCTCGTTATCAGCCAAGTTTTCCTAACTGACGTAAAAATTTTTTCCGACCTGGTGGAAGACAGATTCCTCAGACCCGTGGCCCCATCCGGTACTCCAGACGAGCCCCCCCCCCCCCCTCCCCCTATCCCCCCCGGTACTATCCCCTGTAGCCCCCTCCCCCCCCCCCCCCCCCCCCCCCCTCCCCCCCCCCCCCCCCCCCCCCCCACACACACACACTTTTTGTCATAATAATCTAACTCTCTCTCTCTCTCTCTCTGCTCTCTCTCTCTCTCTCTCTCTCTCTCTCTGTGTGTGTGTGGTGTGTGGTGGGTGTGTGTGTGTGTGTGTGTTAGAACGATGATGGAGGAGAGAAGGGAATAGCGGGTTGCCAAAATGTGTTGGCTTCTGAGGTGCTGCAGGTTGTTAGACCTGGACAGATCTGTTCATTTTTTGTCTTTATCTCACTTACTTCCTGGGCTGTAACTGCTGTTTTTTTTTTCTTCGCTTTCTCCCTTCACCTTCTCTCTCTCTCTCTCTCGTGAACCACCCATCCCGTTTTTCCTCGTCTCTCTGAATGCCAGTCATTTCTCTTCCTGTCTTGTCTCCTTCTCCATTCGCCTTCCCACCCACCCCTCCACCTCAATCATCTGTATCTTCTTCGAAAGACCATTGTTTCTCCTCCCGTCTCACCATCCTCTCATCCATCATCTCTCTGAGTAGCTGTTGTTTTTTTTTCTTCCCACAGCTTTCTTGCTCTGTCAGCCCCCCCACCCCCCCACCCCACCCCCACCCCCCCATTCCACAATTGTCTCTGACTGCCTCCGTCCCCCACTCCCATCCACCTGTCTATCCTCTGTTCCTCAAGTCGTACTCCGCCTGTTGTTATTTTCTACCTTCCCTCTCTAACTTTTCTTTCCCATTTGCCTCTCCAACTGTAAGTCACTTCTCTCCCTACCCTTCTACTTCCCCTTTCCACCCCCTCCTCTTCTCATCCTTCATGTACCTCATTGTATAAAGTGCCTATTGTTTCTCCCCCCCCCCCCCCTCTGCCTTTCTCCTCCAGCTTCTCGTCTCTTTCTGTGACTGCCCACTGTTTTCACCTCATCTTTTCCTCCTTTGCTCTCTGTCACGTCTCATTGCTTATATCTTTCCCTGACTGCCCATCTGTGTGCTTGGCTGCCTGTGTCTCACAGGGGAGCGTCCTGACCCTTGTTCTTTTTTTTTTTTTTTTACTGCATTTTGCTCCTGTATCTAATGCCGCCACTCTTTGCACGATGCTGTATTCGAGTCTTGGTGATGATTCTCAGCTTCAGCAGCTGGTCTCAGTAGCTGAAACTGATACGTTAATGCCTTGGGCATAGGAGTGCATTTTTGGTTCAAAGTATTGGGTGACTATGGATAACCCATCTTCATGCTATTTTGGTCGTGCGGCGAATATGAGAAGATAGGTGGTTTCTCGTTCTTTGTTTTCACTGTCTTAAAATCATATTTGTTTTTCGCCTGAAGAAGTCCCAAGAGGTCGGAATGCATTGTGTCTTGTCCTGTGCTTTGTTTGTCAATGTCCTTGGCGGTACCTAACCCCATCTCTTTCTAGATTTTGCTTCATTTTCCGCCCTCAGTCACCCCGTTGTGAAACTCAACTTCATGATGACAAGACTATGCTTGTGCCTGGAGCCTCACCCCCGAAAACGATAATTAATGCTTCCACATCTTTTTTCTTCTTATTTCTGTGTGATTAGTAATTAATTTGTTAATATATCTCGTTCTGTTTGCAGTGGTGGTGTAACTCTTGACCAGCCTCTGTTCTTTTAACCGCACGTTTTAAATGTCTATTAAGTTGCTTATCTTGAGTTCCACAGGATCAGTTCTATCCATAGCCGTCTGTCTACAGATGCAACCAAAACATTTGTATGCGCTTCTGACCTCCCAGGAATGCAATACTGTAACTTCCCTTTGGCTAACCTTCCTGATACCTGTAAGAGATTTCAACTTCAGCGCGCGCGCGCGCGCGCGCGCGTGTGTGTGGTGTGTGTGTGTGTGTGTGTGTGTGTGTGTGTGTGTGTGTGTGTGTATGTGGTCTGTGTATGTGTATGTGTGTCTGTGTGTCTGCGTGATACCGCATACGTGAAACGGATGCTGACAAATACTAGCATCACACCAGCCGTCGAGGCGAAGTGGTTAGCGTCGCGGACTCCCGGCTGGGAGGTTGTGGGATTTTCGATTCCTGTCAGAGTCATGTGGAATTTTTCTGCCCCGAGCGGCTCCTACCCAGAGTTAAGTTTGCTGCGGGCTGAGTTGGGAAGACTGGGACCACACAGTCGATGTTTCATCCACTTAATGAATGCGTCTCTTACAACGTTGCTCAAATTTTCCAGGTCGACGCCAGGATATATTATGAAAGGAAGCGAGAGGGCAGACATGGTGGCGGCCTCCGGAGAGAGAGTTCACTCACGCCGGCTCTGCGACTAAGCAAATGTTGTCGTCAGTAGGGAGCTTATATATAGGTGGTGCCTTGCGTATGTTGGATCAGAACAGGCGCCACTGAACACCACCTTATTGACTCGGTAGCAGTGCAGTGTCTCCTCCGGTGGGGTTTCCTCTTAACAACTGGACATTGCTCCCTGAGGATAGCTGGTGCCGAGGGCTGCGGCGAGACTGACAGGGCTGTGGCTGTGGACGAGGTGTAGGAATGAGTGGCATGGGTGCACTGCCACTGAGGTGGCACAGAAGATGGGACAGTTTGGAAAAAAAAAAAGGAAAAAATTAGTATTAGTATCACAGTAAATTCTCAGTGAAGACAGATATATCTCCTCAACTGCCAACTGTTCTTGTTGAAAGGAAACCTGTACTTCTTTCTTTCTCTCCACTTGCCTGTCCGCCGTTTT
>JADBJO010001099.1:107539-110039 GCA_016801955.1 Conus betulinus
CGTCGTCGCCTCTGTCTCTCTGTCTGTCTGTCTGTCTTTCTCTGTTCTTTCTTCCGTCCTTTCCGTCCGTCCGGCCTGTCTCCTGTCTGTCTGTTTGTCTGTCTTTCTCTCTGTCTCTCTCTCCTGTCTCTCATCTCTGTCTCCTCTCCTCTACCTTCTTCTCCTCTCTGATCGGTCTCCTTCTGTCTCTCTCGTCTCCTCTCGCTCCTTCTCTCTCTCCCGCTCTCCTCTCTCGTCCCTCTGCTCTCTCCCTCTACCCCCTCGTCCTGTCTTCCCGTCTCTCTCTTTCTGATCTCCCTCTCTCTCCCCCCTCTCTCCCTCTCTGGCTCTCTCTCTCTCTCCTCCCTCTCCGTCCCTCTCTCTTCCTCTTTCCTCTCCTCTCCCTCTGCCTACTCTGCCTGTCTCCCTCCTTCTCGATTTCTTCATCTGCTACTGCGTGTCGTCTCCCTGCCCCCTCTGCCCCCCCCCTCCCCCCCTCGCCTTCCCTCCGTACATGCTCTCCCCGTCTGCTTCTTTCTGATCCTCTCTCTCTTTCTCTCCTCCCTCTCTGCCGCTCTCGCTCTTCCCTCCCTCACTCCCTCTCTCTCTTCCCCTCCCCCTCTGTCCCCCCTCTCCCCTCTTCCCCCCTGCTCCTCTCTCTCTCTCTCCCCTTCCCCTCCATCTATGCCTAACTGTCCCCCTATCTTTTCTCTGTTCACCCCTCCCCCTTTCTATTCCTCATCTAGCTTCTCGGATTGACTGCTGATTTTCTCATCGCCCCCCTATCTCCTCCATCTCTCGTTCCTCCTCCCACTTCCCCAAACCTCTCTCTCCTCTCCTCTCCTTCCCCTCTGCTTCTGCTTTCCTCCCAGTCCGCATCTGATATTGCGTCTCCGTTTCTCGCTCCCGCCCCCGCCCAATTCTTCATCAACCTCCACCCCCCCCCCCCCCCCCCCCCCCCCCCCGCGCCTGCCCCCACCATTAATCGTACCTCACCTTTCTTTCTGACTGCTTATTGTTTCTCTCTCTCACCAACCCCCTCACATTTGAGCACTGTCTCTCTTCGCCATTTCCCTTTCGTTCCTCGTGATTGACGTTGTTTCTCTCTCTGACTGCCTATCCTCTTTCTTTCTGTTTTCTTGCCCCTATCTTCGTTCCAGACTCTTTTTCTTTCCCCGTCCATTCCTCAAATGATTATCTGACTAACTGCAGTTTCGTTCTCTATCATTGCCCGTCCTGCCACCCCCAACCCCCCCCCCCCCCATTCCCTCCCATTCCACCCTCTTGTTACTGATCAACCCCTTGATGACACTCCTACGGCCCTCCCCACCCTTTCGGGTTCTTCGTACCGCCTCTGAATTGCCTTTCTGCCCCCCTCTCCCCCATCTCCCCCTCTTGTTTACTGATGCCTCCAATTTCTTCGCTCTACTTACCTGCTTCTTTGTAAGATCCTTCTCTCTCTCTCTCTGCTCTCTCCTTCTCTCTCTCCCTCTCTCCTCTCTCTCTCTCTCTCTCTCTCTCTCTCTCTCTCTCTCTCTCTCTCTCTCTCTCCTGCTTTCACTCCTCTTTCTCTTCCACCACACTCTAGACGTTAGTAACACTTTAGATATATTCACTTCACACACCAGCAAAGACATACCGCACATGAACATCAAACAACCAGAGAAATGCTGCCATCATGACAAATAGCCATCACGTCCTTTCCAGTTCTTGCAGTTCTTAAAGATGATGGATCCATTCGCACTCTGCTTTGGTGACATACAAGAGCAGAATGAGCAACACTCTTTTCCAGAGCCTCCATCCAGCTCTGTTCTGTTGCTGGGTCAGGGACTTCCATCGCGTGGTGAGAACGGCGGACGGCACAGAGTTGTGGTTTGTAGCTGTGAGAGGTTTCATTGAGGTCCTGCCTTGTGATGATGGTGGTGAGTCGAATGGAATCGCTCATCTGATCGACATCTGAAAAGGCAGGCAGGTCAGTTTCCATACACATGGAAACCTGCTTTGTTAGGCACGGAGTCAGCTGTTGGTTCAGCTGGGGGGGGGGGGGGGGGGGGGGGGGGGGGGGGGGGGGGGGGGGGGAGGGAGTTCAGCAGGAGGCAGATGGAACCTTGCGTCTTTTATGTTGCTCTTTTTCTTGCTCTTGTTCACATAGAAGCGCTCTGTTAAGTTTGAAAGTATTTGAAATGACATGGATATGTCCTATACAAAACACATTGAAAAATGGCATCCACAACATTCAAAGGAAGATGATTTTATACTTTTCCCCCCTAGCAAACCTAATTTTTTAAATCTGAATTCAGAGTCGATAGAAATATTTCTTTCATACTAGGGGTGAGCTAACGGCAAGATCAGACAACTGATTAGCACAGTTCGATCACTTCAGATCGTATAGTAATAGATTCGTAACACAGCATCCCAAATACACTTTAAGTTTATCATCCACGAATCCAGTCCACTGTTCTGCAATATTTGAATGTGATCACGTACATCCACCTGCACTTACAGTAAAGTCCTAAGTACT
>JADBJO010001099.1:115039-119171 GCA_016801955.1 Conus betulinus
GGGCGTTGCCCACGCAGATTCTTGGAGGGTTGGAGTTCTGTGTGATGACTAGTTCTAACCTCTGGCTCAGTGCATGTTTTTGAGGGAATAAAGTTAGTTGAAAGTATCCTATCCTTAACAAACATCATATGCATGATTACGAAAGAATTTCAATCGCCGAAGTTTCGGAATACTCTCTAGCGCCTAATCTGAAGCAGATAGATAGAAAAGATAGATAGATAGATTATAGAATAGAATAGATAGATACATACATACATACTACATACATACATAGACAGACAAAGAAAGTATATGCTTAATGTCAGCAGTGTTCCTACTGATGTCAAGTTTTCTGGCCTGGCGGAAGACAGATCCCCCACCCCCACCCCCACACACCCACCCTACCCTACCCCCCACACTCGTGCCCCCCCCCCCCCCCCCCCCCCCACACACACACACACACCACCCATCACTTCCCCTCTGGCCCTCCAGTCTGTCTCTGTGTCCATGGTCCTCACTCTCTCTACTCCCTTCACCTGTTGGAAGACCGACGATGGTTGAGGTGAAGGGGAATCGAGGGGTGCCGGGATGTGAACCTGCGTTGGCCCCGGAGGAACGGTGGGCTGTTTGACCTGAACAATTTCTTTTCCCATCTTTGTCTTTCTGGCTGCTGGCTGGCTCTCTACCTCTCAGACACCCCCCCCCCCCCCCCCCCCACACCACACACACACCGCCCCTTTCACTCTCTCTTCCTCCCCTCAGTACCTCATGTGTTTTCACTGATGGATTGCTGTTTTTTTTCTGCCCTTTCTTTCTCCATTCACTTTCTCACCCTTAAACCCTCCCATTTTTTTTTTTTTTAAACCTGTCTCTGAATGCCAGCCATTTCTTTCTCCGCCTATTCTCCTTCTCTCTCTTCTCTCCCTACCCTAGCCACCAATTTTTCCACCTTCAGCAACCCATCAGTCTCTTTCTGACAAACCGTTGTTTTTTTTTTCTCCCCATCCCCTCTTTATCTCTACGATCTCTGCTTATCGTTCCTCATCTCTCTGTTGTTTCTCTCCCCACAACCTTACCCTTCTCTCATCCCCCCCCCCCCCCCCCCCCTCATTCTACGTATGTATCTCTCTCACAGCCTATTGTATCTTTCCCTGTACCCTTTTGTCTAACTGCCTCTGTCTCTCAACCCAACCCATCCCCACCCACCCCCACCACCCCCATTCTGTTCCTCGTCTCAGTCTCATTTTTGTTGTTTTTTACTCTCTCTTTCTCTATTTTTTTTTTTTTTTTTGTATGTCAGGCCCGAATGCCCGTCGTTTCTCTTCCTACACATTCCCTTTTCCTGCCACTACCCCATCCCTCTTTCATTCTCCATCTGTTTCTATTAACCTTTTACCGGATGACGTTTTTTTTTTCACTAAACAGAGCCGATCGTGCGGGTCGCCCAAGACCCACACATTTTGTAGAGGCTGTTCCTATTGCTTATCCCTGTTCAGATCGCGTGGGTCTTGTAAGACCCACACCTGATGAAGGGCGGCTTCAGCAACTTATTTCCTCACCCGATGGCGTGGGTCATGTGTGAGCCATTAAAAATGTATAGGACCTGGTGGAACCGCGACTAATTTTCCGTGGATAATTGATTGTGCCATACATCAAATTTCTGTGACCAACGGCTATTATTAAGGTGTTGATCAATTTCTAAGATTTCGTGAGCATACCTCTATCCGTTTATAAGATTTGATGTTTTTTTTTTTTTTGTTTTTTGTTTTTATTTATTTATTTATTTTTTTATTGAGTCACTGGATCATGGAAGACCCAGGAAGCACGGTGAAGGTTAAGTGCCTACTGTCGTCTCTCCCTTCCCCTCCATATTCTTCCTCCTCCTCATCTCTTTCTGTAGCTGCTTACTGTGTACACCTCACCTCTTCCTACTCTGCCCTCCTTCCCACCCCGTTAATTATCTCTTGCTCCTCTGCCCTCCTTCCCGGCCCATTAATTATCTCTTCCTCCTGTGCCCTTCTTCCCACCCCATTAATTATCTCCTCCATCTGGCTGCCCATCCAACATGGGTCCGTTGGAGGTCTTATTCTTTTCGTGCTGTATTCAGCTCTTGTGTCGTGCGATTTTGCATGAGTTCTTCGATGATGGTACTGAACTTTAACAGCTGGACCTCTACAGCTAAACTGAGTCACTATGTTCGACACAGGAGTGTATTAGGATTCAACGACTGGCTAAGCTGCAACTTAATGATGACAAAGCAGAACTCGTGCTACCCTGACGGCCTAGCCTCTACCCCCAAATCCTTCAACATCTCTTCTCTTCCCGACTCTGTTCTCATTCACGATACACCTGTGTATTTTTCTCTGTCTGTTTGCAGCTTTAGTGTTACCCTTGACCAGTCTCTGTACTTTGAGCAGCACATTTAATACACGTAAAGGTGTTTATCTTGAATTCTGTAGGATCAAATTTCTCCTTCACCGACCCAAAGAAAAACAGGGGCCATATGAGCTTCCGTCCATTCCAGAATGGATTACTCTTAAATCTCTTTTTAGCTGCCTTCCCAAATATCCGTCAGAGAGATTTCACGAATGCGAATTACGCTGCCAGATTCCCTTGCTGTGGTTCTAGATCTGTCATCATCATCATCATCATCATCATCATCATCATCATCATCATCATCATCATCATCATCATCAAAAAGCGCCCATTTTCGGCTAGAGACCAAGCTCTAAGCGCTTTATAATCCACACTCGTTTACACACAACAGGCTGACTACCTGGGAAGTGCCGACTGAAGAGCTGCCTGCTGGCGTGTTTCATTCAGTCGTTTCCCGTGTCATCCAGTCAATATCGTCCAATATCGTTCACTCAATATCCTTACTCCTTACCTCCATTCTTTCAATTTCTCACGCAGGGTGCATGCTTGTGTAACGTGTCATCCATCCCAACGGCCAAACTGGCCTTCTCTTCCGAAAGTTTGTGATAGGATTTTTACGTGTGTGCAAGATGTTTATGCGTGCGTTCACACACGGAACCTCGGTTTATACTCTCATTCGAAGAACTGTATAGCAAATGAAGTCAGAACCAATGTTAACTCCGAGGAAAAATCCCCCTGTACCGAAACGGCCCGACGGAGATTCGAACCCGCGACCCCAGGATCACGAGTCCGGCGCTCTACCAGCTGAGCAATTCCGGCCCCCATCTAACAATGTCGTTTCTTCTCTTTGTCTCTCCATTGGCTTCCTCATTCCGATTGAATAGACAAGCTATTTACGTTGACTTTTGCTCCTGTCAGTGGCTCTTAACTTATTTTAATTCATAATCTGTCTCGTCAGTGCCGGTCTTCTTCCGATCCTCAGCTTTTCAGGATGCTTCATACCAGAACTAAGAATTACAGACAAAGATTCTATCCAGGGCCCAACGACATGAGACAACTGCATGATTGTTACTGACACCGACTCCCTCGCCTCCTTTAAAGCCTCTTAAAACTCACCTGCTCTCTCAGCAGTAGATCTGATGTGGTATGTCTACCTAAATAGTATATACTTTAGCACATGTGCCATGTTTAATTATGTATGTCTGTCTAGCACTGCAATTGTTGGGAAACTTGTTCAAGGGTATTTTTATTTCTGTCTGTCTGTCTGTCTGTCTGTCTGTCTGTCTGTCTGTCTGTCTGTGTTTCTGTGTGGTGCGCGTGCGTGCGTGCCTGTGTGTGTGTGTATGCGTGTGCGTGCGTGCGTGCCTGCCTGCGTTCGTGCGTATGTTTTACCCGCGCGCGTGTATTTGTGTTGTGTGTGTTTGGTTGTGTGTTGGTGTGTGTGTGTGTGTGTGTTGTTTGTGGTGTGTGGTGTGTGTTTTGCGTGCGCTCGCGCGCGCGGCGCGCCGCGTGTGTGTTGTTGTGTGTGGTGTGGTGTTTGTGTGTGGTGGGTGGTGTATGTGCGTGCGCGTGTGTGTGTGTGTGTTTGTGTGTGTGTTTGTTTGTGGTTGTGTTGTGTGATGGGGTGTTTGCGCGCGCCGCTCGTGTATGTGGGTGTGTGTGTGTGTGTGTGTGTGTGTGTGTGTGTGTGTGAGAGAGAGAGAAGGAGTAGAGAGAGAGGAGAGATAGACAGACAGACAGACGACAGACCAGACAGACATACAGAACATACACAAGA
>JADBJO010001099.1:122548-125048 GCA_016801955.1 Conus betulinus
TTGCGCCTGTTCTGATTCACACATACGCAGGACACAATCTCCTAGGGCCCCCCTACTGACGCCAATGATTGCTTAGATCGCGGAGCTTGCAATAGTTGTGCGCTCTCCTTCCCGAGGGGCGCCACTAAGTCCGTCCAACGCGCCCCCTGGACCCACCTATACCGGTGTTCCCCCGACGGAACCAAAACCAAGGCCACCGATGGTAGAGGACATCGAAAGTGAGTCAACCATGAGAGTAGGGCATGAAGGGCCACAGAATTTGGACATTTTTTGTTTTTAATTGCTGATCGAGAGAGTGAAATAGATTACATAATGATGCCTAATATTTCAATTTCGTCCTGAACTTCGTGACAGGGCTGTACTCGTACGCTTCCTTTCATCATATAGTCCCTGCGTCAACCAGGCCCGAGATATACATGCACCTGCCAGTGTTGGTCGGAAATTTGATCAGCGAGTCTCAGAAAACCGCGTCCCCATAGTGGATGAACCTCGACTGTGTGGTATCAGTCTTCCCAACTGAGTCCGCAAAAACTCAACTCTGGTAGGAGCCGGGTCGTGGCAGAAAAAACCCACATGACTCTGCTGGGATTCGAACCCACGACCTCCCAGCCGGGAGTCCGCGACGCTAACCACTTCGCCACGGCGGTGGTCTTTATGGTCCTTGATTGCTTAATTGAGTGTGAGGTTCTAAATTTACTGTCTATTCTAGTTGAGTTTGGGGTTCTACCTTTATTGTCTATTTCTCCTTCTCCTCTTCCTCCTTCCTCCTCCTCCTCGTCTTCTTCTTCCTCTTCTTCTTTCCTCTTCTTCTGATTTATTATTATTATTATTATTATTATTATTATTATTATTATTATTGTTATTATTATTATTATTATCATTATTATTATTAGTAATTGTTATTGTTTGCTGTTGTTATTATTATTATTATTATATCATTGTGTATTACAACAACAACAACAACAACAACAACTACTACTACTACTACTACTCTGACTACTACTACTACTACTACTACTACTACTACTACTACTACTACTACTATATTGATCATTATTGCTATCATTATTTTTGGCATCACTTTTCCGTCATCATCATCTTCACTATCTTTCATTGCGATTACTATTGTTACAACTGTTCATCATCATCATCATCATCATCATCATCATCATCATCTTCATCATCATCATCACATCATCATCATCATCATCATCATCATCATCATTATTATCACTATCATTATGATTGTGGTTGCTGATGTTGTTGTTTGCGATGTTTATTGTTGTTGTTTGTTGTTGTTGTTGTTGTTGCTGTTGTTGTTGTTGTTGTTGGTTGTTTTAACCCGCATGGTCTCCTTCCCAGCAGCCTCGTTCCCACTATATATCCATTTTGCACCCAATTCGAGGAGATAAATGATCGTTCGTTATTCGTTTACAATGTCTCAGATCTTGTTGGTCTTGCCTGAAGAAGACTAATGAGGTCGAAACGCGTCGTGTTTTGTCTCGTATGCGTTTGTTCCTATTGTTTTTCGGCATAGTAACTTAATCTTTTCTCTTTCTTTTTTATTATTATTGTTGTTGTTGTTTTTTTTTTACTTTGTTTCAATTTTATTTCCGTCTGCACTTGGAAACTAACGTAATTACGACATCTTAACCATGCATCATGCAGGGACGTAACTCTGGCAATGAAGTGTCCCTCTTTTTTCCCTTTTTTTTTTGTTTTTTTCCTCGGAAAGAATGAAAAATCAGGTGGTAAGGGAAGTAAACCACGACATTTGTTTTAACAAGCATCCTTTCTTTCTTTAAAATGACAGCTGTCACAGGGAAATAGGCAAGCATGTGACAGCCATCTTACAGGGTCGTTCTCGGTGTAATGGTACGGAATGCCTTCATTTCTGTGTTGAAAAGTAGGAACAAGTACATGACGAACGCATGTAATTTATGGCGCTAAAACACATTCACAGACACAGACACAGACACAGAGACAATGCACAGACACACAGAGACACACACATACACCAGACAGACCGACACACAACCACAACACCAAAAAAAAAAAAAAAAAAAAGAGAGAGAGAGAGAGAGGAGAGAGAAGAGAGCAGAGAGAGGGAGAGAGAAGAGAGAGAGAGAGAGAGAGAGAGAGATCATTTTTCTTTTCAGCATTTCAAAATCACAGTATATTACATGGACATGGGCCTGTACATTGATGAGACAACTCCACACCACACACACACACACACACACACAACACCCACACACACACACACAGACCGACATAGCACAGACACACACACACCATAACGGGAGAGAGAGGAGAGAGAGAGAGAAGAGATGAGAGGCAGAGAGAGAAAGAGAGAGAGAGAGAGAGAGAGTGACAGACAGAACGTTTCTTCAAGAATTTTTAAACCACGGTGTATCACAAATCTGGTATCTTATTTATATGGTAACACATGGACTGCATGTGTTTAGTGACTTGAGAGAGAGAGAGAGAGAGAGAGAGA
>JADBJO010001099.1:140048-144576 GCA_016801955.1 Conus betulinus
ACGTTCGATTCATTAATCGGCGAGTACCTCTTGTGAGCACCTAATTTCCGTATGCAGTAAAGAAACGGTTTGTGGAAACTCGAGCTGTTTTTTTTTTCCTGAACGGCCAGACATGAAAATCGCTTTTTGGTTATAGGGCCTTGGCCGCGTGTCTCTTATTACTTCCCTTGGCGAGGGAAACATTCATCTGGGTTCTGTTTGATAAAACAATGACATACGTACCTTTGACTGAACATAATTCCTTTGAAATCACTGCTACGCGTTAGCATCTTTCTTCGAAGTAAGATATATTCATTGAATAGCAAAAATTTCAGAAATACACATGTCGATATTTCGTGGTTTGCATGCGTCGTTGAGTTAAATCCACGGGAAATACTTCGACAATAGTTTTTTTTTTTTTTTTAAGTAACTGTTCAACAATCCTTTCTCCTTGTAAAATAATGCTCATCTTTTTCTGCTTTGCCTTTTCCTTTTTGTTTCTTTCTTGATTGCTTCTCATTGTTTTTAGTTTGACCTCTGTCTCGGGTTTGCTCTCTTCTCTTCTCTCTTTTCTTTATTTTTCTCCCCATGCTGAAGGGCCTAGCGCCCGAAACGTCGGGAGCAAAATCTCACCAAAAAGACCAGCTGCCACATTCTGGTCAGTCTGACCCTTTTTACCTCCTGTTTCAAGTCGTGCAGTCAAGATTTCCTCTTCAACTTCGACCACGCTTACTTCCCCAAGTGGTAAACATTTTGTGTTTTTATTCATGTAGACTCAAAGGGCAGAGTCGAGATTCAACGTCCGTGTGATCACAGCAGAGGTCCTACAATGGTTTCAGTTGAAACTTGAGACTTGAAAAAAATTATATTCTTTGCAGGAATGAGTATGTCTTTCACAAAAAGACACAGGGAAATAAAGCAACAGCTGCTTCGTGGCCTGTTTTACAGGGTCATCGACCACATTCCGCTCGCTACAGTCAACACATCCTCACAGCTAATCCACACTCTCAGAGGCCCACGCTTTAACACTGGATTTATTCATTCTCGTCGTTTCTTTCTTTTTTTCTTCTTTTTTTTGTTTGTTTGTTTTTTTGCTTTTTTTGATAATCGGCTTAGTCTTGTGTTTATGGTCCATAGTCGCTCTTCGCTCTGAACACTTCTTGCACAACGACTAGTCACGATTAGTCGCCAATAGGAAATGACGTTGACAATTGGCAGTTTTTTTTTTAAATTGTAATGTCTTACCCCCCCCCCCCCTTACCCCCCCCCCCCCCCCCCCCCCCCCCCCCCCCCCCCTTTTTTGGTTTTTTTTTTTTTGAACAGACCAGACGCCATTGAAAGCCACCAAAGCGACCCGGCGACAGCGCAGTGTCTGGTCTGGAGGACTGGCCCGAGCGAGACGACTTAATACTGGTCATACCATGCGAACTGCGGTAGAATCGCTTGGGATTTGTGGATTTGTGTACAGAGTGGCTGGAAATGGCTGACAGGACAGTAACACCGATTCTGGAAGGGAGAGGAGGGGGGCGGAAAGTAGGGAGAGTGCCGTGAATGGAATGGGTGTGTGTGGGGGGGGAGATTTGGGGCACAGAAGAGAAGAAGTTTTAAAAAAGGGGGGTCTCCGGACTTAGAGGCGTTGATGCGACAGGCTGAGATCAGCCGGCGGTCAGTGGACGCCGAGATAGCCAGTGGTCAACGGACGCCCGTGCAAAGAATCGACCTGCAAAATAAACACAGCTGAACGGCAACCTCGAGCTGACGTGGCCGGGCTCCCAGACAGGTGTTACGAGTTCCCACTTCCCGTGTCATCAGGCAGGTGCTTTTGTCTCCACAGAAAGTCATTTTGGCTGAGCACCAGCCCCGTCCGTCTGTCTCCTTCCTCCTTGCTGTTTGACAGTCTCTGTCTCTTCTGCTCAGAGTGCCAGACTCACGAACGGCAACTCTTTCGTATGTCCCCCCCCCCCCCCCCCCCCCCCCCCCCTCTGTCTCTCTTTTTCATTTTCTTTTCTGGTTCTGGTTCTATCTCATTCTTTTCTTTTCTTTTTTTTTTGTGATTTCGGTTAGGTTTCGATCAGACAAAGCAGACAACAAATGAGATCCCGAATTCCTTTCGAAATGGTTAGCTGTACAGTGTCTACATGGTCCAGTGGACAATGGTCAGCTGTGCATTTTCTACATGGTCCAGTGGACAATGGTCAGCTGTGCAGTTTCTACATGGTCCAGTGGACGATGGTCAGCTGTGCAGTTTCTACATGGTCCAGTGGACAGTTTTCTATATGGTCTAGAGGGCACTTTCTACACGGTCAGTGGACAATGATGACCGGCTGTCCATTCCGTCCGGCTGAAGTTTTGAGAAGGGGTGAAGCAGATAAACAGCAGCTGGAATAAACACGAGCCTGGAGACAAAGAACCATACGACAGAAGGTGCAAAGTGACGCTTGTTTTATCATGTACACCAAGGTACAGGCAAAAGAACTGTCACTTAGGATGCTTTCATCATGACTTCACTCACAAACTTTAAGAATGGTTCTTAGTGCGCCCATCAAAAACGAAAGACAAACAAGTTATAGGACAAAACGCGACACGCGTTTGGCCCCCTTTGGTTTTCTTCAGGCAAGGTAAACAACAGGCCCCCTTTGGTCTTCTTCAGGCAAGGTAAACAACAGGCCCTCTTCGGTCTTCTTCAGGCAAGGTAAACAACAGGCCCCCTTTGGTCTTGTTCAGGCAAGGTAAACAACAGGCCCCCTTTGGTCTTCTTCAGGCAAGGTAAACAACAGGCCCTCTTCGGTCTTCTTCAGGCAAGGTAAACAACAGGCCCTCTTCGGTCTTCTTCAGGCAAGGTAAACAACAGGCCCCCTTTGGTCTTCTTCAGGCAAGGTAAAACAACAGGCCCCCTTTGGTCTTCTTCAGGCAAGGTAAACACAGGCCCCTTTGGTCTTCTTCAGGCAAGGTAAACAAAGGACCTCTTTGGTCTTCTTCAGGCAAAGTAAACACAGGACCCCTTTGGTCTTCTTCCGGCAAAGTAACAACAGGCCCCTTTGGTCTTCTTCAGGCAAGGTAACAATATGCCCCCTTTAGTCTTCTTCAGGCAAGGTAAACACAAACTTCTTCAGGCAAGGTAACAATATGCCTCCTTTGGTCTTCTTCAGACAAGGTAAACAACAGGCCCTCTTCGGTCTTCTTCAGGCAAGGTAAACAACAGGCCCCCTTTGGTCTTCTTCAGGCAAGGTAAACAACAGGCCCCCTTTGGTCTTCTTCAGGCAAGGTAAACAACAGGCCCCCTTTGGTCTTCCCCCAGCAAGGTAAACAACAGGCCCCCATTGGTCTTCTTCAGGCAAGGTAAACAACAGGCCCCCTTTGGTCTTCTTCAGGCAAGGTAAACAACAGGCCCCCTTTGGTCTTCCCCAGCAAGGTAAACAACAGGCCCCCATTGGTCTTCTTCAGGCAAGGTAAACAACAGGCCCCCTTTGGTCTTCAGGCAAGGTAAACAACATGACCCCCTGGGTCTTCTCCAGTTAAGGTAAACAACATTCAGGAAATGAAAACGAAGAACGAGCAACCATTTTTCCTCATATTCTCCGCAACTTCACCCACAAAGCCTAACTTCCAGTATAGCCGGCAGGTCACGCTGAAGAAGAAGAAGAAGAAGAAGAGAAGAGGAGGAGAGAGGAGGAGGAGGAGGAGGAGGAGGAGGAGGAGGAGGAGCAGAAGAAAAAAGAAGGAACAGAAGAAGACAAGCAGCAGCAGCAGCAGCAGCAGCAGCAGCAGCAGCAGAAGAAGAAGAAGAAGAAGAAGAAGAAGAAAATCTGACCGCTTGTCTACCTCGTCACCTTCGCACCGTGTTTGTTCATTCGTCTGACTAACTGGGTCACCATGAAGCCTGATCAACCAGGTGAACTGTTTTGGGTCACCATGAAGCCTGGTCAACCAGGCGAACTGTTCGGGTCACCATGAAGCCTGGTCAACCAGGTGAACTCTTTGGGTCACCATGAAGCCTGGTCGACCAGGTGAACTGTTTGGGTCACCATGAAGCCTGGTCGACCAGGTGAACTGTTTGGGTCACCATGAAGCCTGGTCGACCAGGTGAACTGTTTGGGTCACCATGAAGCCTGGTCGACCAGGTGAACTGTTTGAGTCACCATGAAAGCCTGGTCAACCAGGTGAACTGTTTGGGTCACCATGAAGCCTGGTCAACCAGGTGAACTGTTTGGGTCACATATGAAGCCTGGTCAACCAGGTGAACTGTTTGGTGGTTCATCGGCTTGGAACACCAAGACAGACAAAAAAAACCCCTTTGTCAACGATTGGCGTTAGTCATGCATTGTCTGTGTGATGCTGCAGGGTGGGTGTATCTGTATGTGGCCTGAGTATTGATCTGACAAGAATGGACAGGGAGGGACTGGAAGGGAGACCAATAGTGGAGGGAAGGTTGCGGGTGGGGGGGGGGGTGTGGGGTGTGTGGATGACGCACAACCAAACGAATGGAAGGAATCAGCAATCAAATCGGGAAGCAGAAGAGGATGAAAGAAAAACAAAAACGGCGAGCACA
>JADBJO010001099.1:151724-154224 GCA_016801955.1 Conus betulinus
GAAAATGAGTGATCGATATTGAACGATACTGACTGGATGACACGGGAAACGACTGAAGAAGCGCCAGCTGGCAGCTCTTCAGTCGGCACTACCCAGGTAGGCAGCCCGTTGTGTAACGAGTGTTTGTGTGTGTGTGTGTGTGTGTGTGTGTGTGTGTGTGTGTGCGCGCGCGCGCGAGCGCGCACGCGCGCGAGCGCGCTTGCACATGTGTGTGACAACCCTGCATTGGCTAGTCTTGTTGCTTACGTGTAGGCCTACTTCATTCCGATCTTTTGTATGTGCGTGCATGTTTGTAGTGCTAACAATGGCTGAGGCGTTAGCACACAACTTCAGTGAACACAATGTTGTGCCAAGTGTGGGCGATCGTGTGCTCAGAAATGTAAAGATAAGGATTAAACGCTAGACTTTGTGTAACTTCTCCAATGAATTGTTGCAGTATTTCAGTCTAGATATTTCTGGTGATAAAGAAGGCAAACCGTCCAAGTGTATCTGCATAAAATGCTACCATAAACTGTAAAAAACGAGACACATGTCGGCACATTCTCAATGTTACTACAAAAAAAAAATGCTGCTCGTGACATAGAGAGAATGTCAGAAATCTGGACAACTTTCGATCCGGATCAAGTAGATGTGGGGTGGAATTTCAATGTGCGTGTTAGTTTCAAATTTAACGTCTATCCATTCTAGGCGATATTAGACGAAAAAAAAAAAACCCCAACTACTTCAATGAAAAACAGTCAAACAAAACCCTCGTGATAAAGCTAGAAAGCTACAAACAGTTTCGATATGGGAGAGTACAGTGAAAGATACGGGACGGATAAGGATGGTCCTTTCGTTTATATTGTGTAAATTTAGTGGTAGGTTAATGATTGACTCACTTAAAAGTAACCTCATAAGTATGAGGAAGTAAATGTAAGAAACTATAAGTACTTACTTACTGGACTCTTTGATAAAGAAAGAAAGAATTTATAGGTTAAAGCTGGTGATTCGAAAATATTTGTAATAGTATATGTAGAAAGTATGGGTATAAATTGTTTGATAGCGGCACATGAGTTAATATGATCAACTGTCATGCTCTGTCCACAAACACATGAGGCATTTTTACTCAATTTTGTTGTAAAAAGCATCGACTTTCCACCTATACATAAGGGACGATAACTTCCTGCTAATGTGGGAGTGTTTTTTTAAGTTTGCAATACTAAAATCTGTGTAAATAAGCTTTTTTGTGAGACTTTTTGAAGGAATTCTGGAAATGGTTCCAAGCAAATGATTCCACTATACTATACTGTTCTTGAACCGTAAGTGGAAAATCCATCCTGAGAGACTCAGAACTACATTTTGCACCTTGTTTCGCAGCTCTGTCTACTTTGTCGTTATAATAAAATGAACAGTGTGACGGTATCCAGCAGAGAGAGTAATTGCCGTACCTTGTATAGAGAAAGAATGAATGAAACACCTAATTTCAATTATCATTTCTGATCTATTCTGCAGTTTTAATGATTTCAGTGCCTGAAGCACAGACTTTGAATCAACACAAAAAAGTACTTGAAATATAGATCGTGGGAAATTTAGAAGATAATTTAATGCCATTAATATTGCAGCAAGTTCCGCAGTAAAAACCGATTTATTTTTCGCCAGTGAAAAACATTTCTCTACTTTTAAATCAGGTATCAAATAAGCAGAACCCGCATTTTTCTGAATTAATGACCCATCTGTGTATACTTTTAAATGATTTGGATACTTCTCTTCAATATGAAATTTAGCATTGCTTGCCACTATATTTATATTGTCCTTCTTTTTTAAATCAGTGTGGTCAGTATCAAATTGGCCCTTTGAAGTTCCCAAGGTGGTGTAGGGAAGAAAGACGGCCTTGCAGATACAGACTTTTCGTCAACAGTAATGCCCGTAGCTTGCCTAAGCTCAGAAGTATACGTTGCCAAAAGTAATCTGAGAGGATATTGTTTTTGCACGTGTAGGGAAAAGTCGATATCTGATCTAATTTTAATTTCATTTGTCACATCATTCTTAACTGGAAAGCTTCTTCCCTCTGATCATCTAAGGGTAAAATTTGAGCCTCATTCTGTGTTCGAAGACAAGATGCATGGGTGGGAAGACCCATTGCAAGTTTGAACGCTTTGCATTCTATACTTTGAAGATTCTTTAACAGATATTTTGGTGCAATAAAAAACACTTTGCGCGTATGTTAATTTTGATCTTATTAGACATTTACATAGATAAATTAGAGTGGACGTGTTTTGTCCACATCTCTGTGTACTTACAATTTGAGAAAATTTAAAGTTTTCCTTGCTTTTTGTCAGCAAAATAATCGATGTGTTGATTCCAAGACATTTTCGATGTGAGGTTAACGCCAAAAACTTGATTTGTGAAGCATAATTAAGAACTATTCCATTCATTTTGAAAATAGGCACTTTGTCTGGATTCGAGCCACTGTTGAATAAAACAATGTTTGTTTTTTCTACAGATAGATAAACTTAGTCCA
>JADBJO010001099.1:161724-169224 GCA_016801955.1 Conus betulinus
TTGATATATGGAGAACTAGGAAATGTATCCTGTTTCAGTTCAAGTACATCTACGAATGATAAAATTCTGGTCATTCTTACTTTCTCCACAAACAAACAAATATTCATTTAGATTGTATCAGGTATTATATGATTTTATACGAAATCAGGGTTTTACATCCAGGTGGTTGATGTGTATATGGGATGTTCTAATAGAAACAGAATTCGACTGTGTGTGGGGAGACACAAAAGTTTTCGTCTGTTTGCAGTCTCTGTAGAAATGTTCGTAATTCATTAGAAGACATTTACAAACGTGCATGGAATGATGCTTTACAATCTAGTAATACGTGTTTATTTTACAGAAATTTAAAACAGAGTTTCGCCGTGAAAATATATTAAAATGCTACCTGATGTTTATATATACCCACCGATTCGGTTTCACTGTGGCAATCATAAACTCATGATAGAAAATTGGCAGACGATTTGGAATACCTCACGATGAATGATTCTGTCGGGACTGCGACCAGAATGACCTTGGTGATAAATTTCATTTTGTAATGAAATGTAACAAATATAACGACATTAGAAATCAGTTTATACCTAGAAAATTTACATATACAAAGTCCGTATTTAACTATTGTCGTTTGCTTTGTGATAGTAAGAAAGTGTTGCTAAACTTAGCGAAGTTTTTGAAAACTTAATTTAGAAAGAGTGGGGTTAGTTGCCGCCAAGAAACTTCGTAAAGTTGCATTCAGTGTGTGTTAATTATAGGGAAAATTTTGATGTTTGATTTGTTTCATTTCTATTTGTTCGATTTGTTTCAAGTCCTCCACGCCCCAAAAGGGGCCGCAGGATTAAAATCTTTGAAATCTTTGAAAAATCTTTGTCTTTTTTTTCAAGCGCTTATTTTAGCTTATGTAAGTTGAGAAAGAGGTATGTGAGTGTGCATATGTTTGTGTGTGTGTGCGCGTGCGCACATGTGTGGTCATCAGTTCGTTTACAATTGATCATTAATATCAGTTTTAATGGCAGGTACTAACCATTAGATTATACGTTCTGTTTCATATCTGTGTAGGAAGCTGTAGACTAACATGTCAGCAATTGTAAGAGCAACATTATTCTAGGTGTTCCTGCTTGTTAGTATGTTTGATTGTTTCTTTGTGTGTTTGTTTGCGTTTCTTTTGTTAAACTTCCAAGCTCGTTTGCTTTTAGATTGGCTAATTGATGGCGTTAATTATTGTCAAAAACAGAAGGATCAATTATTTTATTTCACTGTGAGACTTTCTGCTGCAAGTCTAAACCGAAACTTTATCAGCTGAAAAAAAAGTGAAAATCGAAAGGTGTTTTTGTTTTTTTTTCTGTACAGAAGGAAGGATTCTAAATGTTAATTGTAGAAATCAATCCAGTATCATTTAGCTTCGATCACTTGATAAATGACAAAGATGTCTTGAGCAGGTAACACGTGATATTTTTCCATGTTTAGGTTTGGAAAGACCGATCGTCGATTCAAAGTTTGTCTTTTTTTTTAATTCTGTTCGTTTGTTGGATTTTCTAAAGGAAGATAAATGGTTACAGGTTACGTATGTAATCTTATGTATGGAAAATAATATTTCGCGAAATTTTAACTTCTGTCACAGTTGAATAACTTAAAAAAAAAAAAAAAACGAACATCTATACCCCGCGTAACTTTCGAACTGTAGGTACTGTCGGTGTGGGCAGGTTTGAGGTACACACTGAAGGAGAGGCTGTCCTCTGTCCATGTAATGAGTGTGTCTTGCATGGCAATCGAGTCGCTCTCCTCCACCTCATGAGTGAATTTGATAGCAGGGTGTTGACTGTTCAAATGGTTAGTGAAGTCTTCCACCAGCTCCCTCTTGAGGATGGTCATGGTGTCGTCCACGTAGCGGCCCCATACCGTGGAGGAGAATGGTAAGACGCCAGGGCCTTCTCCTCGAAGTCCTCCATGAATAGGCTGGCTACAATGGGGCTGACTGGAGAGCCCATGGCCGCTCCTGCGGTCTGCTGGTAGAAGTTACCTTGGAACGTGAAGTAAGTGGGGTTGAGACAGCAAGCCAGGAGTTCACAGATACTGTCCATGGAAAGCGTAGTACACTGGGGCAGAGTGTCGTCAGCCTGGAGTCTTGCTTTGATGATGTGGATGCTTTCTTCGACGGGAACGCTGGTGAACAATGCCGAAACATCATATGATACCAGGCACTCGTCAGGAGAAAGGGTGCAGTCTGCCAGTTTCTGAACCAAGTCTGCACTGTGATGATGTGGTGTTCTGTCGTGCCAACCAAAGGAGACAGGATGTCTGTCACAAATCTTGCCGTCTCATACATGAGGAAACCTCTGGAAGCAACTATGAGACGGAGAGGGACGTCTTTCTTGTGCACCTTAGGAAGGCCATAGGACTTGGGGACGTCGGTGGTTGATGGGTACAGTTTTCTGTAAAGGTCAAAGGAAAGTCTGCCCGCCTCCTGAGACGTTTGAGCAGATCCTTGAGCTTGGTGGCATACCTGTTGGTGGGGTCTTTCTTGAGAGGCTGGTAGGTTTTTCTGTCATCTAACAGTTGGCTGGCCTTGTCATAGTACATGGACTTGGACATATGACCGTGGACCGACCCTTGTCGGCCGGGAGTATCAAAATCGTGTCGTCTTTCCTAAGTCTGGCCAACGCACGCTTCTGCTCAACAGGAATGTTGGGTTTCGGCGGTTGTGCTTGTTTTAGGATGTTGACACATTCCGACCTCAGATGGAACGCCTCTTCTGTATGCCGGCCTATCTCTCTGCAGGCGGTTTCGATACTCGTGATGTAGTCCACGATGGAGAGTTTGTCCCGGGTCACAGCAAAATTGAGTCCCTTTTCCAGCATTCGCTGTTCAGAGTCAGAAAGTTCACTTTCCGATAGATTTCACAGCCCATCCCTTCTTCACCCTGCGCGTCTCTTCTTCAGTCACAGGTACAATTGGAATGTGATCGTTCTTGTCACGCTTCGATCTCGCCACTAGTTTCTCAAACTTACTTTTCTGGCGCATGCGCACTTTGTTACATTCCAAGTTTTGAGTTGATTCGAGCCAGTCCTTCACTTCCGCCAGTATCTCAGTCGGTACGTTTGCACTCAATCTGTCCGAACAGAGATGGATATGTTCTTCTAATCCCTCGATCCTCAGAATGATCTGCTTTGCACGCTCGTTCATCAGGGTCCGTTCCGTACGGAATAAGATGTTGCTTGCAGCTTTTCCTTTGACTGATGACTTGATCTTCAAGCTGGTGGGTACGACACTGTGATATTTGCCGTGTAGCGTGAAATGCAGATGGTTTCGGAATCTCGCTAAACCTCGGTGCGCTCCTTCCAGTTCACGAAAAATCTTGATGACCGTCCGGTCGAAATCGCGTACGAGACGTTGTGGAAGTTTTAACAACAGCCTGTCACTCTGAACTCAAAATACTCATGCAGCACTACTAAACGAATAAAGGAAATTTCTGTTCTAACTGATTCTGGAATAGTAAGCTGTTATTAAGCTAAACTTGCTCGAAAACTAAAACTTCAAAACTTTTTTTTTTTTCTTTCAAAGTTTTTTTTTTTTTTTTTTTTTTTTTTTTTTTTTTTTTTTTTTTTTTGCTGTCCCAACCTCTGCGCCACCTCAGAGGCAGTGCACCCACGCCGCTCATTCCGACACCCCGTCTACAGCTACAGCCAGGTCGGCCCAGCCGCAGCCCCAGCACCGGCAATCCGCAGGGAGCAGTCAATGTCAAGTCGTCAAGAGGCAACCCACCGGAGGAGACATAGCACTGCTGCCGAGTCACTTCGGTGGTGTTCAGTGGCGCCTGTTCTGATCTAACACACGCAGACACCACCTACTAAGCCCCCTACTGACGACAATAATTGCTTAGTCGCGGAGCCGGCGTGAGTGAGTTCTCCCTCCGGAGAGCGCCACCACGTCCGTCCAACGACGGCCCCATGGACTCGCCGATACCGGTGACCCGACGGAACCAAACTAAGGCCACAGTTGTGGAGAGGACATCGAAAATGAGGTCACCATGAGAGCAGGGCATGAAGGGCAACAGAGTTTGAGACTTTTTTTTTTTTTAATGCTGATCGATGAGAATGAGGATGATTAAGATGATGCTACGGATTTCCATTTCGGTCTGAGACTACATGACAGGGCTGTACTCTACGCTTCCTTTCATAATATATCCCAGCGTCAACCAGGCCCGAGAGATACAGGCACCTGCAGTGTTGGTCAGGTAATTTGAGCAACACTCTCAGAAACGCATCCATTAAGTGGATGAAACTCGACTGTGTGGTCCCAGTCTCCCAACTGAGTCCCGCAGCAAACTCAACTCTGGGTAGGAGCCGTCGGGGCAGAAAAACCCACATGACTCTGATGGGATTCGAACCCACGACCTCCCAGCCGGGAGTCCGCGACGCTAACCACTTCGCCACGGTGGCTGGTCTTCAAAGTAAATCTTAGATGAGGCAGGGAATAGTGAATGAACAATGAATACCAAAGAAGTAGGATAACTCTTGCTCCCATGATGACAGAAATACATAACTCCAAACAAATGCTGCTTACGACACCGAATCGTCCTAGCAGAAATGACAGCATAGAGCACACAGGACAAACAAGTAAAGGAGACATTCCCAGAAAAGGATGCTTCCAAGCTTGCCCATGTACCTAAAAAATTGTCCTGGCCTCAAGGTTAATTTGTATTTGTTCATTCCTCCAGTTTGTTGTTGCTGTGTAGATGAGTCAGATACAGGGCATATCGGCTAGCTTGGAACATCCTTTTTTTGAGGGGAAGTCTCCTTGTTTACTCTGTGTGCTCTGTTTGTGTTGTCTTCTAAGGCGATTCGGTGTCGTAAGAACCATTCGTTTGGTGTTAAGGGCGCATATTTATTTTAACATGGAGCAAGAGTTACTCCGCTTGTTTGTTATTGAAACCAGTTTCAAACACTTCCGAGACAAACACCCGAAACTTTTCTACATTTGCTGTATCAATCCCACACAGTGATTCCCAACAAATAAAAAAAGTCTCAGCTTTGTTATTAACGACATCAGTGCATTAAAATAAAATCTCATGTTAAAAAAGGCCACAGGAAGAAATGAAGCTGAAAGACCTCGTTGTTCTGAAAATTTTTGTCTAGCGCCTGATTAAACGTATAATTAATTACGCTTACTCACCACACCACGGCGTTGGCTTTGTTGTTATACTGTCCACACTGTTAACACTGAGAAACGCTCAGTCGTCTTGCTAAGCTTGTGCATGCATGCAGGTGAATGTGCGTGCATGCGAATGATCCCCAGCTACACGTCTCTCAATGCCGCTCTTTCAGCGCTGATGACTCGGAATATTTCCGACAACGACACGGAACGCCGCGTCACAATTGAGCATGCCCTTAGGGAGTGTGACCTACTCTCTCTCTCTCTGTCTCTGTCTCTGTCTCTCTCTCTCTCTCTGAGCATGCGCTTAGGGAGTGTGACCTACTCTCTCTCTCTCTCTCTCTCTCTCTCTCTCTCTCTCTCTCTCTATATATATATATATATATATATATATATATATATGCTGCAGAAATTGCAAGAAAGCGCTCGTGCTCGTTAAGACGTGTGAGTGCGCGCGTATGTGTGTGTATGAGAAAAAGAGAAAGAGACAGAGGGAGAGACAGAGAGAGAAAGATAGAGAGAATCACAGAATCAGAAACAGGATGTGTGTGCGTGCGTGCATGCGTGAATGCGTGCATGTGTGTGCGTGCATGCGTGTATGTGTGTGTGTGTGTGTGGGGGGGGGGGGGGGGAGGGGGATGGGTACGCGCGCTTGTGTGTGTGTGTGTGTGTGTGTGTGTGTGTGTGTGTGTGTGTGTGTGTGTGTGTGTGTGGTCTGCGCATGCCGTTATCATGTCAGTGCTACAGTCTCTTCTAAAAGTGAGAATGAATGAAACTTTCAGTGAATCCACAAGAGGTGATCAACAAGTACTCCTCTGTCTCTGTGTCTGTCTGTCTGTCTGTCTGTCTGTCTGTCTGTCTCTCTCTCTCTCTCTCTCTCTCACACACACACACACACACACACACACACACACACACACACACACACACACATCATCATCATCATCATCATCATCATCATCATCATCATCATTATCATCATCACACCATCACCATCATCATCATCATCATTATCATTATCATCATTATCACCACTATCATCATCATCATCATCATCATCATCACCATCATCACCATCACCATAATCATCACTATTATCATCATCACCATCATCATCACCATCATCATCATCAGCTCTAAGCTGGATCGTGTAGTCCGTAGACTGGCGAGAAAATAACATCGTCGCCGGCGACAAGAACATTCAGGCTGCAAGGTGTAGCCCAGAGATCGAGTCGACCTCACAATTCTCTGCAAGAGCCGGCGATTGCAACGCTACAACACAATCTCGCCTACCGTTCCCCTCCCCCTTTGACCCCCCCCCCCCCCCCCCCCCACCTTCCCCCACACGTTTTTTTTTTTTTTTTTACCACGTTGTCTGTTTTCATGGCTCTTTTTTTTCTTTCTTTCTTTCTTTTTATTCTATTTTTTTTCTAGCTTGTCTTTGTTTATTTTTGTGTCCGTGGAATCTTAGTCGGAACGAGAGTTGATGCCACGTTTGACTCTGCTGCAGTTCTTCCGTTAACAGCTTTTAAACCAAACACAGACAGACAATGCCATGGCACCATTGCAAACGCTGCACATACTATGCGTCTTATTTTGAACGCAGTATGTGTTCTCTCTCTCTCTCTCTCTCTCTCTCTTTGACAAATACATTACATTTTAAGCAGATTAAAGCATTTTTTGAGTTTGCATGCCAGAAAAAATTATTCTCCAGTGCATCCATACTCTCCTCGGCCGAGAGAGAGAGAGAGAGAGAGAGAGAGAGAGAGAGAGAGAGAGAGAGAGAGAGAGACAGACAGACAGACAGACAGACAGACAGACAGACAGACAGACAGACAGGCAGACAGACAGAATGACGTACAAACAGACAGACAGACGGACGGACAGACAGGCAGACAAACAGACAGTCTGTGAAGGATAACAACAGAGACAGACAGACAGACAGAAAGAGAGAGGCCAACCGTACAAAAAACTTCGAACCAAGATGAAGAACAAGTCACTAATCATGACATCATCCTCATGTCACTATCCCATCTTCCTTTATTCATCCTTGTTTTATCATCCTTCCTTTATTCACCCGTCACCCCATCCCACTCCAAACAAACATTTTCTTTTTTTAAAAGTCAGATTCCCCCAAAAAAAAAAAACATACAAACAAACAAACACACAAACAAACAAACAACAATAACAATAACAACAATCCATCAGTTCCGATCCCAGAAGCCCTCATTTGATGAGCGAAGCCAGAATTCGGCGCGGTGGGGTGAAGGAACGCCTAGAGTGTAACACGAGGCGATTGTCCACCAACATGACGTCACCCCTCTGCCACGTCACAGCCACGGCCACGTCATCGAA
>JADBJO010001099.1:179224-186724 GCA_016801955.1 Conus betulinus
CTGGCATTGTGAAGAATGAATTTGCAGACCGGCTTGTTATAATGGCATTAAGAAGAATGAATTTGCAGACCACCTTGTTATACCGGAACCCTTAGTGACCCGAGAGACCAAGTGCTCTTCAGAAGCAACAGACCCTGATCAGGACAGAAAGCCAGTCGTGCATCTTCAGGATGGAGCTCACCATCTTCAGGTTCAGCAGAGGACATGGCAGGCTTAACGGCTGCACGCCATCACTTTTGATTGCCCCTAATCGTTACTGCCAGGAGACAGACAGCAGAAATGGATCTCAACATCTCTTCTGGGTAGAATAGACAAGGTCACAGCTGCATCAAGCCGTTAAGCCTGCCATGCGCTCTGCAGAGGCTGAACGGCTTTATGCATTACATGCTGGAGATTGCCCCTAATCTTTACAGCCGCAAGACAGAAGGCAGATGGGAATGTCATACATCTCCTGGATGAAGCAGACCAGGTCACCATCTTCAGCTTCAGCCGAGGACGTCCGAAGTTTTCGCGAGCTGAAGATCGCCCGTAGTCCTCACTGCCAGTACGTGCAGGTGGAGGAGAGGGCGCAGGATGTCCTGCAGGGCTGCCCACTTCATGCGGACCTTAGGGGACAGAACCTGCGCAAGACTGGTGATGGCGGCGATGGGCAGACGGACGAGTTCCAGAGGCAACCAAGTTCACGTTAGAGGCGGCACTACGAGTTGGATGGCGAACGAGAAGGAAAGGGAGACCACTAAGGAAACAAGGAGAGAACATAACTGCTGACAACCTTCCAGAAACTGCCGACTCAATGGCCACCTGCATAGGAAGCTGAAGCTGGCGCCTTCCCCCTCCTGCTCCTGTGGTCTTGAAGACCAAACACCAGAACACGTCCTACAGACCTGTCCCCTTCTCAAGGGACTGAGAGAAACCGTGTGTGGTCAACGCCGACTCCGCTGCACACGAAGCTCCACGGCTGCCGACAAGACCTAGTACTAGTACTAGTAGTCGTCGTTTTTGTTGTTGTAAAAGTAGTAGTAGTGGTAGAAGTAGAAGTAGGAGTATTAATAGTAGTAGTAGTAGTAGGAGGAGGAGGGAGGAGGAGGAGTAGTAGTAGTAGTAGTAGTAGTAGTAGTAGTAGTCACAGTAGTAGCAGAAGCCGCCGCCGCCGTCGTCGTCGTCGTCGTAGTTGTTGCTGTTATTGCAAGAGTAGTAGTAGTGGTAGCAAAAGTAGAGTAATTACTGAAACGTCAGCACCTCCGTATAAACATTGAAGGGGGGGGGGGGAAAAAATCCAAGAACAGAAAAAAAAAAGAAAAAAGCAAGCTGGAAAAGGTCAACCGAAAGTAGAAAAGGAAAAGAGAAGATTTCTTAAAAAATGAACAATAGAAGGAGAGAGAGAGAGAGAGAGAGAGAGAGAGAGAGAGAGAGAGAGAGAGAGAGAGAGAGAGAGAGAGAGATCGCTCACCAAACAATTCTCAGAGCTTGATGGAATCGGAGAATTCAAGGCACCAGCAAAAGGCAGCCACAGTGAAAAGCAGCCAAGACCCAGACCACTCTTTATATACAACCCGGCGCTTTAAAGCTTATTTGCATATCTATGACATCATCGTTCCTCCTTCTCTTCGGCCATGGTCGGTTTGTTCTGCTTTCAAACATAAGATACTGTTGCCACATTGTCGGTAAGCGTGTCACAACCTCGTTCTGATAACAACCACGGTAGAGTAGGGGGAAAACGATTGGTCAGAATGGTGGCATTGGTAAATAGGTGGCAGAGGGATCATGTGGTGAAGCTTCTCTCTCTCTCTCTCTCTCTCTCTCTCTCTCTCTGTCCGTCTTTATCTCTCCCTCACTCTTCTCTCTCTTTTCTTCTTTTCTCTCTCTCTCTGTCGTGTCGTTCTCCCACTCTCTCTCTCTACTTTCTCTCTCTCTCTCTCTCTCTCTATCTCTCTTCTCTCTCTCTCTCTCTCCAAAGCCTCTCTCAAATCTCTTAAGGGTTTCTCCTCTTCCCTCCCTCCCCCCCCTCTCTCTCTCTCCCTCCCCATCTCTTCACTCTGGCCATCTCTCTCTCTCTCTCTCTCTCTCTCTCTCTCTCTCTCTCTCTCTCTCTCTCTCTCTCTCTCTCTCATACCTTTCCCACCTCTGTCAATCTTCCTCTCCCACCCCCATTTACTGTTTTGTCTCTCAGTCTCTTCTTTTCCCCTCTTTCTAGCCCTCATTGAAACCTTCGCCCATCATCATCATTCATTCTCTCTCTCTCTCTCTCTCTCTCTCTCTCTCTCTCTCTCTCTCTCTCTCTCTCTCTCTCTCATCATCTCCTCTTTATTTCTCTCTCTCTCTCTCTGTCTGCCTCTGAAATCCTCCTCTCTCTCTCTCTCTCTCTCTCTCTCTCTCTCTCTCTCTCTCTCTCTCTCTCTTCAATGCAGTCTCTTTCTCGCTCCTGTCGTCAGTTTCTCATTTATCTCTGGTCTTGTTTGTGTGTGCCACGTCTTTCATGTATTTCCAACATACCTGTTTCATGTTTCTTTTTTACTCTTCTCTCTCTCTCTCCTCTTTCTATGCAACGTGTGCGTGATAGTATTTTCAATGTTCATGTTTTCACAAAATTATGTGATGTGTACACGAAGACAGGTTGACAGAGAGTGAGGGAGAGAGAGAGTGAGGGTGAGAGAGAAAATGTGTGTGTGTGTGTGAAAATGTGTGTGTGTGTGTGTGCGTGTGTGTGTGTGTGTGTGTGTGTGTGTGTGTGTGTGTGCACGCGCGCGCGCGCGCGCGCGCGAGTTGTGTGTGTGTGTGTGTGCGCGCGCGAGTTGTGTGTGCGTGCGTACGTGTGCATGTACATAAATAGGTTACATACCAGCTGTGATTGATTCTTAGTACGATTCCTAAAGCATTACGATATAGGAATATAGCCTTATGATACAATACTATATTCTTGTGGATAATACTGTGCTTAGATTGTGACATCAGAAAACTCCCTTATTTACCACTTAATCACAGCCGCCAAGGTCTCCTTCATGTTTATCAGGCTGCCCCTATCTATCTTATCACTGTCCCAGCCCACAAATCTGGCAAAACCAACAAAGTCTCTCACCTGGCTGTGCTCTCTTCGCTGAGGCAGGCAGAGCGAGAAACAGTCACGCTGTACTATCACCTCCTTCACATCAGGGTCGCCATGTTGGCATCTCCTTCAGTCAGCCTATCACCTCCTCCAGACTCGCGCTACCAGGCTCCGGCAATGGCTTCCAATCAGGACAGGTCACTCGCGATGAACAGCAGCAGCGCAGGGTTGCCTCCCCTCCTTGACCATTATTCGCCTCTCCTTCACTTCAAGATGGCGGCCTGGCTTAGGGGCGGGTTTCATGATAATGTGACGGGAGTATTGCGGTTAAGGAGAATGTTATTGCTTCCTGCGTGGAACTCGTCCTGATAATAGTCTAGCTGGACTTTGGCTGAAACGGTTTTTGTGCTGATCTGTTTGCTTTTGTGCCAGCAAGGTCGGAAATGGTCAACTCAAGATGAACTCACGTGGAGTCGCCACGTTTTAAAAGTACCTCAGTACCAGCGTTAGGACGAATGTTCTAGTCATAATTTTAATTTCAGCTGACTGTAATCTAGGAGTTTGAACCTTGTTCTTGTGATGGTGGTTTCAAATTGTGTTTCTATTAGGGACCAAGCAATTCATATACGTTTTATTAAGATTTTGAAATATTTTGGGTGAAGTGTGGGTAGGTTTCTATTTCAAATGACCTTCACTCTGTTGAGCAGTAGATTCATCCATCTATGTTTTGGAAAATCTGCTACAAAATACGGACGTACATTTCTGTACGGACACGCTCATCAGTTGTACATTGGTATTTAAATATTTACTATTTTCTCTGCTTCAAACATTTTTAACTGACTTATGCTCTGGCAAAAGAAACAAAAAAAACCTGTTAGATTTAGGATAGAACATTTTTTTACTTGTTTCCAGAGACAGCTATGCTATGCTATGTCTAAAAGTTAAGCTTTTTTTAAGTGGAGAAGACCTAGCCACAAACTGTTCAGATTTTACAGTGAAAGGGATATTACTTTGTGGAGATCTGGCTTCAGTGCTTCCTCGAATAATTCATTTTGTCTTTCAGCCTGCGTCTCCCAACTGTCTGCAGTCCATCATCTCATCATTCAGCCTGCATCTCTCAACCATCTGCAGTCCTTTATTTCATCACACAGCCTGCATCTCTCAACTGCCTGCAGTCCATCATCTCATCATTTAGCCTGCATCTCTCAACCATCTGCAGTCCTTTATTTCATCATTTAGCCTGCATCTCCCAACCATCTGCAGTCCTTTATTTCATCATGCAGCCTGCATCTCTCATCCATCTGCAGTCCTTTATTTCATCACGCAGCCTGCATCTCTCAACCATCTGCAGTCCTTTATTTCATCATGCAGCCTGCAATCTCCCACTTGCTGCGAAGTCCTTTTATTCATCACGCAGCCCGCATCTCTCAACTGCCTGCAGTCATTCCTCTTCATTCAGCCTGCATCTCCCACCTGGCTGCAGTCCTTTATTTCATCATGCAGCCCTGCATCTCTCCAACTGCCTGCAGTCCATCATGTCATCACTTAGCCTGCATCTCCCAACTGCCTGCAGTCACTCATCTCATCATTCAGCCTGCTCTCTTAACTGCCTGCAGTCCATTTTCTCATCATTCAGCCTGCATCTCTCAACTGCCTGCAGTCCATCATCTCATCATTCAGCCTGCATCTCTCAACTGCCTGCAGTAATTCATCTTGTTATTCAGCCTGCATCTGTCAACTGCCTGCAGTTCATTATCTCATCATTCGGCCTGCATCTCTCAACTGCCTGCAGTCCATTCATCTCATCATTCAGCCTGCATCTCTCAGCTGCCTACAGTCCATCATCTGATCACTTAGCTTGAATCTCTCAACTGCCTGCAGTCCATTCATCTCATCATTTAGCCTGCATCTCCTAGGTGCCTGCAGTCCTTCACCTTGTCTTTCAGCATGTATCTCCCAGGTTGGCAAATTCATCCTGGCTTTCAGTCTTGCAGCTCCCATTTGTCGTCCACGAATTGTTCATGTTACTTTCGACCCTTTTCCTAAAGGCCAGTCATCTAAAATTGAACTTGTGGTCTTGTTCTTGGTCTCAGTCATGGAAGTGATACCACCAGTGACAGTCTCCGTTGAACCCACTGTGGATGCGTACTCAGTCAGGAAGATGGGTCTGAACCAAGTCATTGTTATAGATAGGATACATTAGATGCAGCGTTCCTAGATTAATTGAATGAACGGGGGCGTTGTTGACTATCATAGACTCAACAGCATCACAGAGCTGTTCTGAGTGACGGTCTGAAAGTGGCTTAACATTCACAGATCCCCAGCTGTGGTCAGCTGGTACCTAGGCAGCATTACAAGCATTGGAAGATGCTGGATGACTGGCAAGATGAAAAGACTGCAGACAATAGGAGTAGGAGATGAGGTAAAATGACAAGATGAACGACAAAAGGCAGTGAAACATGAAGGCTGAATGACAAGATAAAGGAAAGGAGTGAAGAGGTTAAGATAACCAGGCTAGACAACAAGTTAGACATTTGGGAGGTGCAGAACAAGATGAAGGACTACAGACAGCTAGAGGATGCAGGCTGAGTAACAAGATGAAGAACTTTAAACAATGGGAGATGCAGGCTGAATGACAAGATGAAGGACTGCAGAGAGATGGGAGATACAGGCTGAGTGACAAGATGAAAGATGGCAGTCAGATGGAGATGCAGGCTGAATGACACGATGAAGGACTGCAGACAGCTAGGAGATGCAGGCTGAATGACAAGATGAAGGACAGCAGACAGCTGGGAGATGCAGACTGAGTGACAAGAGATGAAGGGCTGCAGAGAGATGGGAGATGCAGGCTGAATGACAAGATGAAGGACTGCAGACTGCTGTGAGATGCAGGCTGAGTGACAAGATGAAGGACTGCAGAGAGATGGGAGATGCAGGCTGAGTGACAAGATGAAGGACTGCAGAGAGATGGGAGATGCAGGCTGAATGACAAGATGAAGGATGGCAGTCAGATGGAGATGCGGGCTGAATGACAAGATGAAGGACTACAGATAGATGGGAGATGCAGGCTGAGTGACAAGATGAATGACTACAGATAGATGGGAGATGCAGGCTGAATGACAAGATGAAGGACTGCAGAGAGGTGGGAAATGCAGGCTGAATGACAAGATGAAGGATGGCAGTCAGATGGAGATGCAGGCTGAATGACAAGATGAAGGATGGCAGTCAGATGGAGATGCAGGCTGAATGACAAGATGAAGGGACTGCAGAGAGATGGGAGATACAGGCTGAATGACAAGATGAAGGATGGCAGTCAGATGGAGATTCAGGCTGAGTGACAAGATGAAGGACTGCAGACAGCTAGGAGATTCAGGCTGAGTGACAAGATGAAGGACTGCGGACAGAAGGACTGCGGACCGCTGGGATGTGCAGGCTGAATGACCAGATGAAGAACTGCAGAGAGATGGGAGATGCAGGCTGAATAACAAAATGAAGGACTGCAGACAGCTAGCTGGGATATGCAGGTAGAATGACAAGACGAAGGACTGCAGAGAGATGGGAGATGCAGGCTGAATGACAAGACGAAGGACTGCAGAGAGATGGGAGATGCAGGCTGAATGACAAGACGAAAGACTGCAGAGAGATGGGAGATGCAGGCTGAATGACAAGATGAAGGACTGCAGACAATGAGAGATGCAGGCTGAATGACAAGATGAAGGACTGCAGACAATGAGAGATGCAGGCTGAATGACAAGATGAAGGGACTGCAGACAACGAGAGATGCAGGCTGAATGACAAGATGAAGGACTGCAGACAAACGAGAGATGCAGGCTGAATGACAAGATGAAGGACTGCAGACAATGAGAGATGCAGGCTGAATGACAAGATGAAGGATTGCAGACAATGAGAGATGCAGGCTGAATGACAAGATGAAGGACTGCAGAGAGATGGGAGATGCAGGCTGAATGACAAGATGAAGGACTGCAGACAATGAGAGATGCAGGCTGAATGACAAGATGAAGGACTGCAGACAATGAGAGATGCAGGCTGAATGACAAGATGAAGGATCGGAGACAGCTAGGACATGCAAGTAAGTAAGAAGATGAAAGATTGCAGACGAATGGGAGAGAAAGCAACAATCTATACGAAGGCTAGAGAGAGAGAGAGAGAGAGAGAGAGAGAGAGAGAGAGAGAGAGAGAGAGAGAGAGAGAGTCCCTCGACTATTTCCTATTTTTCTTTTGTTTCTTTCTTCTTTTTCTTTTTTTTTTTTTTTATTTTTTAGTACCTTTTTTCTTATAAATTCTGAAAACGATTTAATTAGGGTGTCTTCCAGGGGTGAGTGGTGGGGTGAGAGGTGATTTGGGGGGGGAGAAGTGATGGAGAATAAATCTGTGTAAAAACACGTCATAAACAATTGTTCAGAAATCTGTGTGATCTCTCTAAACTCTCTCTCTCT
>JADBJO010001099.1:194224-271724 GCA_016801955.1 Conus betulinus
TAACACATGCTGACGTAAAGGTCAGTCCGCCTAGATTGCAAAAGGCAGAAACAGATAAAGCATTACTGGTTTCACACACACACACACACACACACACACACACACACACACACACACACACATGCATTCAGTGACAGAATACCTACAAAGTTCAAGGCAGAAAATATTTGAAGTTTCTTGCACATATACCTTTGGTATCAAAACAAACGATTGCACACAGTCATAAAGTGAGTGCAACCCACATGAAGAAAATTATCACCTTTTTTTTGTTTTTTTTCCTTTATCTTGAATCGACAAGAGTGCATGTTTATTTTCTTTGTTTCCTTGTGCATTTCTTTGTCTTTTTGATTGTTTGTTTGCTTTTGTCTTTGCTTTTTTTTTTTTCCAGAACAGGTGAACAGGGAAAACAAGCCAAATAGCGGACAGGAGCCATGTTCTATATATAGATGACAAATTTGTGTGTGAGCATGAGTATGTCTGTTATGCTATATTTCTGTCTACAGATCACAAATTTTGTGTAAGCGCATGAGCATGTCTGCTATCTCTCTATCTGTTAATGCACAGATGATGATGACCCACAAAACTGCGGATTGGATTTCAATACAGCTTGAACCAAAGGTTACTTCACTCAGACGCTGACCAATCTGCCACTGACTTTGGTTCAAGTTCACACACACACACAAAAAAAAAAGAAAATTTCAGCATAGGTGTTCATTTCTTCACAAAATATTCAGCACTCTTAGGATAATAATTGATAATTCAAATAAAAACACAACAACAATATTTCTCATAAATATAAAGGATAATAACTGAAATAAAGACACAACAACAAGAAGTCTCATAAATCACAGTGTTAAGATGACACAGGGTCAAGGGCAAACTGCCAGTCCACAAAAAATCAAATTCAATAAGGCCTTGATGACAGATTTTGCACAAAACTCCTAACCCTGTCCACATCTAGAGAGAAAAAAAAAAAAAAAAAAAAAGGCTTGCTTTCGTCTGTCAAAAATTACATAGTGAAAAAACAGAAAATTACATTAAAACAAAATTCACACTAATAATACAAAATAACACTTGGAGCACTTACTTCACAGTATGCATTTTCCCTCTCCCAGCCAAGAGAATTCCGATGGAACTGGCCAACCTAGGAAAGAAGGTAAGGTTTTAGAGCTGTGTTTCCCCTCTCCCAACCAAGAGAGAATTCCAATTCTGATGGAACTGGCCAACCTAGGAAAGAAGGTAAGGTTTCAGAGCTTGTCAAGCGACTTAAGAGGGGTTGAGGTCATGTGGAGATTTATGCTGCTATCATAAATCAAAAGAGTATCCTCAATGGATCTGACCGAGTAATGTCACTTAATACTGAAAGTAAAACTCAGTCACTAAGAACACAGGAAAACACAAACAAGAAATGGCTGCACTACTCCCAGCTCCAGCCTTTCTGCATGACCTTGACAAAGGTCAAAAGTCATGTGGGCAGACACACATGGTTTAACACATGAAACAGAAAAAAAAAAAAAAAGTTTCTTGTCTCACCTTCTGTGCGTAATCTATGACACTACTGCACTCATTTGGGCTCTCCCATACATAGCTGCACACAGTTTCCTCCCTTCACAGCTGAAGTGCTGAGACCCACAAGCAGCAGTTTTTCTCTTCAGATCATCATGAGGCAACCCAGCACAGGAGACACAGCACTGCTGCCAGCTCATCATCAGTGGTGTTCAGAGAGGCCTGCTCTGATCAACAGGCACGGGACGCCACCGGCCCATCCCCTTACCCATGACAATAACGGCTTTGTCACATGAGTGAAAACCCACCCACCCCCTACCCTACCCCCACCCCCCACTCTGGAGTGCACCACTGCATCCATCCAATGGCAGCCTCCATGACAGCACTGACTGTCTCTGTTCTGATCCGACTTCATCACAGGCGTCTCCACGGAGATGATGCGGAAGTCATAATGAGTACAGAGTATGAAGTGTCAGGGACTCAAAGTTTTTTTTTTTTCCTTCATCCCCATCGATGAGGATAATGAAGATGATGCTGTGGAGTCAAACAGAAAGTGACAAGGCCTGATCAGCGTTAGCAGGTTTCAACACTTCAGCTGAAAGCTTTACACACAAAGTATACTTCCAGTTTGTTTTCAACACTTCAGCTGAAAGCTATACACACAAAGTATACTTCCAGTATGTTTCAGCTCTTCAGCTGAAAGCTATACACACAAAGTATACTTCCAGTAAGCTCTTCAGCTGAAAGCTATACACACAAAAGTATACTTCCAGTATGTTTCAACATCAGCTGAAAGCTATACACCGAAGTTTCCAGTATGTTTCAACACTTCAGCTGAAAGCTATACACACAAAGTATACTTCCAGTATGTTTCAGCTCTTCATTTGAAAGCTAGATACACAAAGCACATCTCCACAGACATACGACCATCCACCAAAGACTGAATCAAAAGTCACTTTGGGTTTTTCATTCCGGCGAATGAAACGAACAGTCAGAAGATGAAACCAAAATAGTTTTGCAGTTCTACATCGACACAGACCAACCACCAAGACATTCATGCACGCTAACCAAACGTTCCTGAAACCAGGTCAAACTCAGAGGACACAGACTCAATAGTCCCTGTGTGGCAAGTCAGCAAGGATGTGCAGAATTCATCACCGTGCTGGCAAAGTGATGGTCAGTCACAAGCATCAAGAGCATGGACAAAAGATATGATCTCCATCCATAATTTTTTGTACGACTGAGACTTTCTCTTAGTGCTTTTCTCTTTTTTTTTTTTTTCTCCAAACAATATCTAAATTTGTCTATTACTCTCAAAAGTAATCTGAAAATCTGGCAGATTTTGCCCACAAGAATCTGGAGAGAGAAAAAATGTGTGAAACAAGTGGGAAAAAAAAACAACACAAACAAACAAACAAACAACTGAACGTATCAAACAGTGAATTTAGACTCATTTTGCTGTAGAGACATGTCTCACTCCACCTTCCACCACACTCTACATAATGTAAAACATGGCACAGGCAAGTATTTCACACAACAAAAAATGCTGTCACAGGGGGAACTGAATGAGAAAAACCTGTAAGACTAGGGTGCCTCAGATGCACATCAGCATTTATTTGAATTAATCTTCTAAAATGTGCACTTTTACTAAAAAAAAAAAAAACCAAAAAACAAGCCCCCAACACCATAAGAATATGAACACTTCACTTCTAAAGGTGAACTTTTTACTATGAAAAAGATAAGATTTTTTTTTTTAATTAAAAAAAAAAAAAAGTCCCCGACACCACAAGAATATGAACACCTCACCTGGTTTTACACACAGAAATGCTCCAACACTAAACACCAGCTTCCCCTTCCTCCCTCTGCCACCCACAACACGTTTCTGACCCATCAATAAACCCTCCGCTGTCGAGCTTTGCGCTAGGTCATGCTGACAGCGTGTTGCAGTCAACGCATCTGATGGTCACACAGAAGAACCCTCTTCCCTGCTGTAAGTGAATGGATCTGCCTAAACTTGGTGACCCCATGCACTTTACATGGTACTTTGGAACTGTTGTCAAAATCGCTGTCAGAAAGCATCCCTCAGATCTTCATCGTCTGCGCCACTACTCCTACAAGTCCATGAAGATTTTGTCAGCAGCCACTTGCTGACTGGCAGAACAAAACTGTCCTTTGATTCTGATTTAAAGTAGAAAAACAAAAAGGAATGCAACTTCATGGGAGTTTTTGAGGGTAGATTCTCACTGATGATCTTTCATGGAAAGGCTTTCTTCTTCTGCTGTCAACCTTGACTGAATGTGTTGGTTCTGACAGGCAATTTGTCAGCTATGGTCCATTGGTATATCTCAGCTGCTGTTGGAAAAATCTTATGTTGTAATGCTTTTCTTCTGTGAACAAATCACAAGTAGAACGCATCTTTCTTAACAAATTTCTGGATCTGATCCACCCCCAAACTCCAAAGCACCAACACTGACTCATGCACCAAAACGAAAGTCTCCAGAACCAAAAGAAGATGAAGAAACAGGAAGACAGACAGAAAGAAAGACAAGACAGTGACACAGAGGTAGGACCATGCCCATCCCTCTCCCTGACTCCCAGCTCTTCTCTAACTATGGTGATCTTTAAAGTGCCATCACCTGTCTTGTCATTTTCAAACTATCACCTGTATTGTCATTTTCAAACTATCACCCGTATTGTCATTTTCAAACTATCACCTGTACCGTAATTTTCAAACTATCACCTGATCGTCATTTTCAAACTATCACCTGTATCATCATTTTTAAACTATCACCTCTATCATCATTTTAAACTATCATCCTGTATCGTCATTTTTAAACTATCACCTCTATCATCATTTTAAACTGTCACCTGTATTGTCATTTTAAAATCACTATCATCATTTTTTAAACTATCACCTGTATTGTCATTTTTAAACTATCACCTCTATCCTCATTTTTAAACTATCACCTGTATTGTCATTTTCAAACTATCACCTCTATCATCATTTTCAAACTATCACCTGTATCGTCATTTTCAAACTATCACCTCTATCATCATTTTCAAACTATCACCTCTATCATCATTTTTAAACTATCACCTGTATCGTCATTTTCAAACTATCACCTCTATCATCATTTTCAAACTATCACTATCATCATTTTCAAACTATCACCTGTATTGTTTTCTAAACTATCACCTGTACCATAATTTTCTAACTATCACCTGTATTGCAATTTTTCAAACTATCACCTGTATCATAATTTTGAAACTATCACCTGTATCGTAATTTTCAAACTATCACCTGTATCATAATTTTCAAACTATCACCTGTACCATAAATTTTTCTTTCAAACTGTCACCTGTACTGTCATTTTCAAACTATCACCTGTACCGTTAATTTTCTTTCTTTCAAACTGTCACCTGTACTGTCATTTTCAAACTATCACCTGTACCATAATTTTCTTTCAAACTGTCACCTGTACTGTCATTTCAAACTATCACCTGTACCATAATTTTTCTTTCAAACTGTCACCTGTACTGTCATTTTCAAACTATCACCTGTACCGTAATTTTCTTTCAAACTGTCACCTGTACTGTCATCTTCAAACTAAGAGGCAATAACGCTTCCCTTGCCCTCCACTCTTTCGCCATTCAGACTACAGTGTTTGATTGATGTGTCAAACTAGTCACAGATCTTGCAGGCATATGAAGTGTGTGCCATGAATCAGAGAAAGCAATCACCTTGTTCCAACAAAAGAAACGCTAATCAGCGTTACCAGTGAAGTCACCAAAACTAGGGGAAGTCTCCTGGCACAGTTCAAATCTGGTGAAAAAGAGACCAGGAAAGTCCGCAAGGATTTTTTTTTTTCTCTCTTCTGTCTGATCTTACTAGCTTCCATTTCAGTGACACGCTGGATGATGAATGATATCTGATTGTGTGAACAGCGATCTTTGGTTGAAATTTTTGCTCCCCCCCCCACCCCTCTCCCCCACATCTCTTCTTTGCTTGATTTTCGTTTCTGTAATTTACATAATTGTTCCCACTGTTCTCCTCCACCACAGTTTACTGCTTTCTTTCGTTTGACTGGATTCTGATATCGTCTAATCTACAAACGTATCCTGTTCAACGATTGTTGTTTTCTGGAATCTTGTAAGATATCAAGGAATACATCTCATACTAACTGCCTATCAGACCAAAACTATGGTACACGATAATCATCAATGCAAACCCAATGCTTCCCTAGTCCACCCCACTACGCTCAACATAGTAAGTTGCTCTACTACATCAGGAGACAACTCTGCCAAAACAAAAACTCTCACACACACACACACACACACAGAGTCAAACAGCGAACAAGGAACTCATCAGGCCACTTCACGGAATGGCAGTGGTGAACAAGTCCCTGCTGCCTGCCTCCACGTAGCCGTCGATGCGAGCGCGACAGAAGGGGACACTCTCGTTTGTTGGAGACCAGAAGCTTGTGGACGCAGCCTTTGCAGATGTCGCCGTGCTTGCATGGGTACAGCTGCACCCGCAGCACATTCTCAAAGCAGATCTCGCACTGCTCTTCCTCGCCAAAGCCGGAGTCGGGGGAGTCTGACGAGGCGTGGCCATCGCCATGGTCATGACCGCCATGCACTGGTCGTCGTCGTCGTGGGTTTGAAGAGGTTAGTCGACTGTTTGCAACACCTGTTCAATAGGTGAAACAGGCACAGGTGTGACCTTTCTTTTACATTTCACTGTGAAATAATTTTTCTATGCAATAGTAACTCATAGCACGGATTTCATTGTGAGAAAGCCAAAATCCTTGAAATTCTGGGGAGGTTCTATTATATGCAATGGAGGTCTCAGGTCAAGCCACCATTTCCCCTCCCTCTCCCTCCAATCTCCTCCCTCTCCTCGTCTCCTCTCCCTCTCCCCTCCCCTCCCTACCACAAAAATTCTCTCTGCCAGCATTCAAAATGGTGCTAGCTGAAAAATATAATCATATGAGCATCAACTGGTATGTCGTCCACATTTCACTGCAGACATGAGGGACCACTTGTCACGATTGCAGCTGTCGATTTCTTTGAGTTTTGCATCATCGCGCTGGGGCACAATGTCGGAGCAAGGCATCACCACGCCTTCAACCAACCAAAGAACATGGCAACTCCTGGAGAAGTTTACAGGACATCTTGTGATGTCAGTGTCTTCTGCTAACACACTGGAAACGACCAGCGGCTCCTCAGGGTTGCACTGTCACTTTGTTTTTTCCTTTCTCTCTGAATTCTTTTCTTTTTCCCCACTGAAATATCTTATTTGATGATTTTGAATTCGCAAGGGTGGGGGGGGGGGGGGGGGGGAGGCCCTGTATAGACAGGCAAGGAGCAATCCCATCTGCCCAACAAAGGAGGTGCAGTTTTGTGTGTATGACTGTTTTTTTTTTTTTTTTTTTTTTATCCCGCCATTAAGGCAGCCATACTCATGATTCTTATTCCTTCTGGAAAAAATGTCACTGAATTGTGGACTTTCGGAAATGTCCTACAAATACATTTTTAAAATGGGGTCTTCACAGAAATGCCTTTGTAGGGGGAAATGAATATACAACAGAAAAATCATACAAAAAAATTGTTCCTGGAATAACATTCTATAAATGAAGGGATCTTTCTTTTTTTTCTTATTTTGGGAGAGGGTTGAGAATGGCAACTGGGGAGTAGGCGGGGGAAGAGTTCCTCTGTTTGGATGGGGAGGACTGAGCGAGTCATGAATTAGTTTCTCCATCTGTTGGTAGCTCTGATCAAATGTGCTGGATTTCCTTTGTAAATATGAAATGTCTGTATAAAAATCCTATTCCTCACCAGTCTGACTTTCATAAGAAAGCTGGTTTTCCAGGGAACTTTGCTTTCTCTGAATCCTGTGTGTGTGTGCGCATGTGTGCGTTCGTGCGTACGTGCGTGCATTGTGTGTGTGTGTGTGTTTGAGCATTTTAGAGAGCAAGAGTGTGGAAAAATGAAGTGAATGTAGTAAAGATTATAAAACCGAGGGCAGGGGAGGGGGACGCAGAGAGGGGGGGGGTCACTTTGAAGCATGCACTAGCTGTTCCTTGCCTAAAATAAAAGAAGAAAAGCACTAATGAAGTATGCTTTGATTTACAAGAAGTTACAGAAATGGCATGCTGTTTCAACAGGTAATTTGTTTACACACACACACACACACACACACACACACACACACACACACACACACACACACATACGCACAGACACACACATGATTTGGCCACTTGAGTTCCCAAACACCTTACAAAGATGCATGCAAAGCAGTTCTCCAAAGCTTAGCGCCCCCAGAGACCTTTCACTCCTAAATAGAAGTGTGAACCAAAACTGTTTTCTGCCTACTAATCTATATTATTTCTGTCTGTCCACGTTATTTTCCATTTCTTGTTGCAACTGTATGTGCAGGTTTGAGGCAGGGAGCCTTGGGAATGGGACAGTGTGAGATGCAGGCAGGGAAGTACACAAGCTGGGTGGTGGGCTAGTGATGTGCATTGAAACATGCATGTTTCTATCATACTCCTCCTTCTTTGCTTACAGCTGTATGTAACTTTTCTTGGCTGATGTGACTTTTAATATTCTATAATAGCACAGACAATGTGAGGTAGGTACCTAAGGTCTGACCAACGCATCGTGCTAACGTGCAGGTCTGACATCTGAAAAGTCATAGCCATGAGATGCTTTTCTCACAATTGTGCACAAAGCCAGCTCTGTTTGGGAGACTTGGTGAAAATGTCTGGGAGCGGAAAGGACTAAGTCTTACCACCAAGCTGCAGTGGTACTAACCACTCTCTATGCCGGTGACACCTGGACTGTCTACAGCAGACACGCCAAACAGCTCAACCATTTTCACCTCAGCTGTCTCTGCAGACTCCTACACATCAAGTGCAGGACAAGGTCCCCAGACACTGAGGTCTTGGAAATATCCAGCATCCCCAGCATCTACACTCTCCTTCAGAAATCCCGAGCCACATCGGGCTGGCCACATCGTCAGAATGCCAGATAGTCGACTGCCGAAACAACTGCTGTACGGAGAACTGAGTCAGGGCAAGCGCAAAGTTGGGGGGGGGGGGCAGAAGAAACATTTCAAGGACTGCCTCAAAGTGTCCCTCAAAGGCCTGGACATCAACCTCAACACCTGGGAGTCGCTTGCCCTGGACCGCCCAGCCTGGCAAAGCAGCATCACAAAGGGTGCATGTGTACATCAGAGCAGAGGCGCACATCAGAAGCTGAGAGAAAACGAGCTGTGCACAAGGCCAGAGCTACTTCCACCTCCACTTAGCACCCACCCACATGTGTCCCACATGTGTGGGTGTTCCTTCCAGGCCCAGATCGGCCTCACCAGCCACCTGCGGACCCACACTCAGCAATCTTCCATCTGAGATTGAAGTCATGGTCATCTTCGAAATCGTAGGACAAAAACAACAACATTGTGTGTGCAGTGTGGTCTCAGCGACCTAACAGATGTGGTGTGACATCTATGGAGTAGTCTGTACACAGTGACACCTCCCTGATGAAACTGAAACTTGCCATTGATTTTCTCAGATGTTCGATGCATTGTTGATGTTGATCATTTGTCACGTCTGATGATGACGTATTTCTTAAAACAAAATTCATCTGTCTGTTTGCTATGTACTGTTTATGATATACATGCTACGTACTGTTTATGATATACACGCTGTTTTATGCCTTGTTGTGTGTGTTCATTTTGCCTTTGTCATGGATGGCATGGTGTACAGAGGCCTCCAGTGCAGCTCTTCACTCTGACGGAAAATGTCCTTAATTCACGCTTCCTTCATCTACCAGGGGACTGTAAAACAGCATAAATGAAGGACATCAACCTGGAAACCAGGATTCCCTGTCACGTCTCTCTCCTTGCGGGCCACGGCCCCCCTGTGGTCCTTCCCGCTGCGCTCGTGTGAAGACATAGAACGCCGCGGCCAGCAGCGCCACCATGGGCACGCCAACAATCAGCACACTGTTCAACATGGTTCTCTCCCCTCTCTATGTCCTGCACACACAGTCAGCATAAAAAAAAAAATCAATTCAGTGACAGAACTCAACAAAAAATCAAACAAGGCTGAATTGACCTGCAAGTACCAGGATATGATTACCATTATAAATTTCTAGTCAAGATGAAATTCTATCATAGATGTTTTTCATGGAGCTATAAATGCAGATCAAAGGCTGGACATCCACTGGTGATCTTGGAAAAAAGAACGAGCATGTATAAACATAAAATGATCAAATGCTTTCGGTGAATTCCACATACCAATACAGTGGGCGATTTGACAGGCTGAATGTCAATACATGATGTATGCCAACAATGTGACAAGGTAAAACTCTTGCCAGCCATCCCATGGTGACAGCTTGCCATCCTACCATGACTCCCCTCCAATACAGCTTCCCCAGGTAAAGTGGAGGCTGATGTACCTGACAGTGAAGTTCAAACAGAAAAACACACGCAGGTTGATGTAACATATGCAGCTACCCTTTTACCCATAACAGAGAGCAGAAATCTGCAGCGTGTATGCAGCTTTCTAATTATATGAAGAACAAACAGCTCTGAGCTACAGTTTCCCTTTTTTCTGTAAAAGTGTGTATGATTTTCTCTTTTGTTTCCTTTACTTTTTTTTAATGACACTTAAAGTGTCTCATTATTTACAATTTCCTATCGTTTTTTTTTCTGTTTTACAATACAATGAACAATGAATGCATACCACAAAAAAAAAGTCACAAAGCAGAAGCAGAAACAAGCACAGCCACCGAAACTAAACACAAAGCTCTGCTTGTCCAGTTACAATGTTCGACGAAAAATCAAAATGCCATTTTTTTCAAATCATTATCATTTCACATTTCATGTTTTAGTTTTTTTGTTTCCAAGACCTACTGCTGACATTACAAGTGATGCTTTGATTGCCCATAATGCTTTAAATAATTACAATAAATACCTCTAACAGAGAAACTACATTCAATTTTCGACCTTGACAGATTTTCTGAGAAATAAGTGATAAACTATTTGGGGTGTGTTTGGACTTTTTTCCCCCCAGTATCACAAAGGAAACATGAAATTCAGTTGGTCACACTTGAACGGCTCTATGAAAACTTCGTTCTGGTCCGTTTTAGTTTGAATACAAGACATTTACTGACAGGCGATGACACACATGAAACAAATTTCATAATCACACTGTAAGCATTTGGTGCAAGTTCCAGAGCATCTACATCTCACGCTGCTTCCAGGGCTTCAAACAACATATTAGATAAATTTCCATGATCATCTGTAATAATATGTGTTTGGAGCCACTTTTGTGACAAATCTTTATTAGCCCCTAGTCCCATCCACTCCTCCCAACTGTTTGTTTTCCAATCTTCCGGACAAACATTTGAGTTTTTATTAATAACTATGTCACATAAACACTTCTCATGATTTTTTTTTCCTTGGTGTATTGAAATGAATTATGTAAAAACAAACAAACAAAAAAAAAAAAATTGATCACCAGTGTCTGAAAATGAAGGGAAAGAACTGCAAGGAGTCAGATTACAATGGTAACAAAAAAGAGCAAGCAGCATACACCATGTGTTTGCAGAAGTTTAAAATAAGGGCAAACTTTCTTCACTCATTCAACAAAAATTCTGTTTATATCTCACACTTCATGTTTGTTGATAACTGTTATCAGCACACGATTTCTTTCCCTGCACTTCTTTTAAAGCTCTCCTGTGTAAGTACAACAGCAAGTTTCCTTGTTTTATTACAACAGGATAATTTTCCTTGTATTACTGTAACAGGATAATGTGAGAGGTCAACGAGACCTCAAACTTGTTTGATATTCCTTTTTTTTTTTTTCCTCATGACCAGCCACACTCAAGAATTTTCATCTTTTTTTGCCAGGGAACCTGAATCAGAAGACCGATTAAACAGGACCAAAAATAGGTGAAAAATAATAAATCATAAATCATGAAAAACGAAAACCTATCCATCTTCAGTTTTAAAATAGAGACCACCCCTGATTCTTCATGCCCTTACAGTAGGAAGTTAAAGGCATTCCGACCTGTTTTTGCACCTGTAATTTCAAATCTGTAATCCAAATTTCCATACCCTATAGCTGACAACCTTTTAAGATGTGGATTACAGCCAAATTTCCACACCATACTCCTGGAGAGATCTAACTTCTTGCTGTATGTTTCTACAAGTTTTCCTCAGAAATGAATGAAAAAAGTTGTTTTTTTTTTTCCCTTTTCACCAAGTAATTATCCTTGCTTTGTTAACCATCTTTTGGTTATGTGCTGGTCAAATTTCACTCCCTGATCCAAAAACAACCCCTAAAAAACTGCTCCTCAGTACAGTTCTACACTACAGCTTGCCATTTTTGTGCCAAAAATTCTTGTCCTTCCTCAGTTGGGAAGACTGAAAGTTCTCGGGATTTTGTCATTGAAAGCTAAGCTTCATGGAAAATCACCAAGGCCATCTGTTTTGTTGAGGAATAATCGTTTATGCTCACAGTCACATCGAGACACAGAGAGAGAGAGAGAGAGTGAAATGGAGGACGAAATGGGAAGGGAAGTAGTAGGGTCAGGTGGCAAGCCTTGCAATGAGATGCTGATCAGGAACTTGAAGTTGACAGCTAGATCTAGATGGGCACCCAACATTGATGAAGATCTTGGAAAATGTAATTGGTCAGAAAAAGGCTGTATTTGACCAAATCAGTATGGCTCCTCTGACACATCATGAGTCAGTCTGCAAATCTGTGGCAAATGCAAAAAACAAAAGGAAATGCGCAACGATCATTCCACCGAAATAATGGGACTACTTTGCACGCTAATTTCATCACAATCATAGTAAGTCTCATTCTGACTCAAGTCGTGAGTAATGATCTGCTGTGACGAAAATTTTTCACTGCCATATGTTCTGTTGCTGGATAACACTCAAAACTACCACAGCCCCTGTTCCTATCAATGTGACAGTCGGAGTCTGGGCAATTCTTTCTTTCTGCGTATGCAGGTTGATACTCCTGCGGACACTGCCTGTATAGACAAGCAGTAGAGTTTTTTGTGTGTGACCATTTTTTTTATCTCGCTATTAAGGCAGCCATACTCCATCTTTCAGGAAGGTGCATGTTATGTGTAACATGTCACCCATACCAACGGCCAAACTGGCCTTCTCTTTCGAAGTTGGTGATGGGATTCTACATGTGTGCAACATGATGTGCGTGCGTGCGTTCACACACTGAACCTCGGTTTATAGTCTCATTTGAAGGACTGTATGTGGAATGGAGTCAAAACAATTAACTCCGAGGGAAAAAAAATCCCCCTGTACCAAAATTCGAACCCACAACCCCAGGAGGATCACGAGTCCGGCACTCTACCAATTGCTATTCCATACCCCTGGTCTGGGCAATACATCCACATGGATTTGACCAGCTGACAGGGGGGGGGTGGGGGTGGGGGAATCATTACAATTACACACAGATCTATCTCATCAATTTCTTCTCAAACTATGAGTTTTCAGTTTTGTGACACCTCTTTCTGTTTCATGCTCCTCTGCTCACATCTAATGTTACTGGATTTGTTGTTGTTGTTGTTGTTGTTGTGTGTTGTTTTTTTTTATAATCAACGTCCTTTTTGCACCCAATTTGAGGAGATAGGCGATTTCTTGTTCTTGGATTTCATTGCTCTGAATGATGTTTCTCTTGCCTGAAGAAGACCAAAGAGGTCAAAACACGTCATGTTTTGCCTTGTTATTTGTCTGTCCCTTTCGGTGTGTGTGTATGTGTGTGTGTGTGTGTGTGTGTGTGTGTGTGTGTGTGTGTGTGTGTGTGTGTGTGTGTGTGTGTGTGTGTGTGTGTGTGTGTGTAGTTGTTGTTGTTGTTGTTTTTGTTTTTTCAATTTTCGCTGCAGTCACCTCACTTCATACCTTCAAATCAATCGCCACGTCGTCTCCATAGACTTTAAACGACTTGGGTGTGTGCATTTAAAAAAGAAAAAAAAAGTCCTACTTTCTTATTTAAAAGACGGCATTCATACTACACCCCTCCCCCCCAAACTTACCCAGCAGCTAGCCTAAAAAAAAAAAAAAAAAAACCCAACCAACTAAGTGTGGAGCTGCAGGAAGGCTACCCATGTTCACCTTTTCAAGAAGGGGTTGCCCTGCTCCCTATCCTGCCCCAGAACAAGCATTAGGCTAGTCCAGGCCCACCAACCATTCACACACACTTCCACACACAACAACACACAATGGCTTTATTTTAAAAGTAAAGTTTGCTGAGCTCCCTTCTGAAATGTGCCAGAGAGGGGGCCTCAGCTGTAGCTACTGGTAGGGAATTCCAAACCGGTATGATGCGGTGAAAGAAGCTATACTTCAGAACACCGGTTTTTGATCTAAGGTGTTAGAATTTCTTGGAGTGGTTGGCTCTTGTTCTGGCAGATGCTGGAGTCAGGTACTCCTCTGGGGGAATGTCCACAAGGTTGTTCACAGACTTGTAGAACATTGTTAGTTGGGCTTTCGATCTCCTGGACTCCAGGGATTCCCATTTGAGGTCAGTGAGCAGACCAGTAACGCTACAGGTGTAATCATAGCAGTTGGTGACGTATCTGGCTGCTGCTCTCCTCTGTACTGCTTCTATCTGTTTAGTTTTGTCTGCGGTGTATGGGTTCCAGACTGTACTGCAGTATTCGAGGTGGGGGCGAACTAGGGTCTTGTAGGCATTTGTCTTGGTTGCCTGGTTCGCTACCCTCAGGTTTCCACCTCAGGAATCCTATCATGCTGCTGGCCTTTTTGGTGGAGAGGTTGATATGGCTGGTCCAGCTTAGATCTCTCAAGATATTAACTCCCAGGTATATTGATTCAGTTGTTTGTTCAGGGGTGTGACCTTTCAGTTTGTACCTAAGTATGATGAGGTCCCTGGGTCTGGTGCAGGATTGGATATTGCATTTCTGCGGGTGGAATTCCACACTCCATCTCTGTTCCCACTTGGACAGTGTGTTTAAGTCCTCCTGCAGTAAATGGCATTCGTTCTGGTTCCTGACCTCTGTAAACAATACAGTCATCAGCGAACAGCCTAGTTCTTGAGTGGAGTTGGCCAGGGAGGTCGTTAATGAAGACCAGGAAGAGAAGAGGGCCCCAAAACTGTGCCTTGTGGTACACCACTGACAACTGGGGCCTGCTCGGACTCAGCGCTATTGAATCTGTCATGTGACAACTATCATACGCTTTTGAAACTATCATGTGACAAAGCCAAAACCGTGACTCCAATCGACGTGGAATGGATTTGAGGGACTTCTCTGAGCGTGGATTTATCCCAGATCGGGTGTCGAATATGGCGTGACTAGTCGGTTTCGACATTTGTTTCCTGATCTTTGACAGTCAGACATGGGGAACAACCGAGTTTTGCACCTGGCCTATGCTCGTGATCGACTGTGTTTTTCAACGCAGCCATAATGATGTCGAAATAGTGTTAACACATTTTCAAAAGCTACTACGTTCTTGTTTTTCCACAGAAGAAGAAAGCAAACTGAAACTAGCTTAAAAACATATTACTACTGACTCACACTTTTCTGGTATCGACGCCGCTGCGTTTGTGTTGTTGAAAACGTCACACTGTTGACAAAAAGGTGAAGGTTACTCTGTGCGGGAGTAGTGTGTGTGTGTGTGTGTGTGTGTGAATGAATGAAGCAAGAAAGATAGCAAAGGGGTTACGTAAATAAAAACAGCAGGGAAAAAGATGTTTATAGTTAACCTTGCTGGAAACGCAAATCTAGACTGTTCAAAACAATGATCGAACATCATCCTGTTTTCATTCATATTACGACATAAGAGTCCTCACTGACCGTTTCGACAGAAAAGAAGAAGAAGAAGAAGAAAATGAAAAAAGTTATTTCCGTTGGGCGTGCAACCAATAAAGTCTTCAAATCAGGTTGAACTATATGTGCAACGAGCGAGGAACGCAAAAATCGCACTTCATCATGCAGTGTTGTGACTGAATCATTATCTATGAGAAACAATAACTTCTCCTTCAGTCTCGGAAACATCCGGAAGAAACAAAGCTTTTCTTTCTTTCTTTCTTTCTTTCGTTTTTTTTTTAGGGCCGCGCTTGATTTACGATCAATCCGACGATGCGCCAAATCGCCGAAGTCTCGTCAACGAGATACATTTTCCAATTTTTTTCCCCCTTTTTTTTGTAGGTAATTACTAGTTTATTCATTTAACTAGGAACCTTGTGCATAAGGGTCTCGCAGCTAGACGGGCGCTTTAAAGCCTTAGTTAGTTAATTGTTGTGAAGCAGTTGCACACAATTAAGAGCACATAATTAACAGCGTTCCAGGTTGAAGTCTTGTAATCTGCTTGGCTACACGACTCGGCAACCATGCCGGAAGTGTTGAGTCCTGTTCAAATGAACGTCAGAATCAGTGTTTACATTAATTATAAGGCTAAATCCTGTATCAGTGCCATAAAGCTTAATTGTAGAAGCTAGTAACAGAATAAACCATTGCAGAGAAGCTTGTAACAAGAGCAACCACTTATGAATCTCAATGAATTCAGTGAGATAAGTGACCGCTCGTTCTTCATTTTCGTTCTCCTGAGTGTTGTTTATCTTGCCAACCTGCAGCACCGTCACTATTCCAGAAGAAGGTGTGCGTAAGCTTCTGAAGAATCTGGATCCCCAGAAAGTGCCAGAACCAGACAACCTGAAGGAACTGACGGTAGAACTCGCCCCAGCCCCCACCCTGCTCTACCAGTTGCCTATCAACATGGGCATCGTACCGAAAGACTGGGCTACAGTGCATGTCACACCGATCTTTAAGAAGGGAGAACGCTACAGGCCCGAAAATTATCATCCAATCTCACTGACGAGTGTTCCAGGCAAAGTCTTAGAACACATCCTGGTCCACATTGGGATGGGTTTCGCCAACAAAAACATTATCTTCTGGCAAGAACATGGATTCCGTCAAGGGCATGCTTGTGTGAGTCACCTGCCGTGACTTGTGGACAAAATCACACTAGATAGGGAGATGGGCAGACAGATTGACGTCTTGGTCATGGACTTCTCCAAGGCTTTTGACAAAGTGTGTCACACAAACTCCATCACTATGGAATCTGAGGTCATCTGAACAGGTGGATAAGGAACTTCCTGAGCAACAGGCAGCAAACAGTGGTGGTGGACGGAGCTACGTCGGTATGTGTAGGGATTGAATCCGGAGTCCCCAAAGGCTCTGTCTTGGGACCCTGCCTCTTCTTATTCTACATCAACAACATCCCGAAGGGCCTTTCCTCAACTGTACATCTCTTCGCAGATGACACTGCTTGCCACAAGACCATCAGGAAGGCCAGTGACCAAGCCACGCTACAGACAGACCTTGACAAACTGGCTGACTGAGAGAATAAACTTGGCTCATGTCCTTCCGTCCGGACAAGTGTCACACTCACCACTTTGGCACAAGACACAAGGCCATATACCATCTGCGTGGCCAAACCTCCAGCCAACCAAGGAGGAAAAGTACCTTGGGGTCACCCTATTCACGGACCTGAAATGGGAACTCCACATCAACAACATTGTCAACAAAGCTTCTAAGACCCTCAGCTTTGTGAAGAGAAACCTGAAGATAGGCTCAATTAAAACCAAAGAGAAGCCTACAAAGCCCTTGCGCGTTCGACCCTGGAGTATGCATGCCAGGTGTGGGATCCCTATCAAGAAGGATACAAGATCGCATTTGTAAATGTCCAACAAAGGGCGGCGCGATGGTTGTCAATCACTACCACCAACCATCCAGCGTAAGTGCCATGTATAATCAGCTGCACTGGGCTCCTTTAGAACAGCGACGACGTCAGCAAATCAGGTTAGCCACCTTCTACAGTTCCACCACGGCGACATCAAGATCGACTCTGCGCACATCACTCTGAGTTACACCCACCAGTACAACACCAGAAACTGCCATGAGCTGCTGCAGTGCCGTGTAGAATCCTGTTACGGGAACTACAGAAAGAACAGTTTCTTTCACCGTTCTGGGAGAGAATGGAACGACCTTCCAACTGAGGCAGCAACATCAGCCTTGCTGGAGGGCTTCAGTTCCCGGATATAACTTCCCCCCCCCCCCCCACCCCCCCCCTTCTCCGCTCCCCTGCCCCCTCCTCCACTCCCTTCTCCTGCTCCCTCTCCTACCCCCCCCCCCCCCCATCCCTCGTCCTCACCTTAGTCCTTCCCACCCACTATATACAGGGTAAGGTCTACCTAGGCCCCCCCCCCCCCCCCCCCCCCCCCGAGGCCCTGAAAATTATTAGATGGCCCCAGACCCCCTTTTTCCTATCCCAACCCACTATGAGCTGATGATCCAGCAGCATTTCAACTAAATGTTAAATCCAGAAACCCCTTTTGTAGTGTCAGAATCTTCAGCTGGTTGAAGAGAGATACTTATGAAAGAAGAAGAAGAAGATGATGATGATGAAGAAGAAGACCTAAGAGGTGGAAACGCGTCGTTTTCCTTGTGATTTGTTTGTTCATGTTTGGCACCTACGGTACTTAATTTTTTTTTCTTTTTTCCCCAAAGATTTGTTTAGATTTCTGCCTGCAGTCACCTCGCTTTGCAACTAGTTACAGAAAGTAATATTCTAACAGAAAAGAAGCGCAGTTCAACGGGCTTCTTTCTAATGGCGAGATGGACACAACTGATGCCGCATGCCAACACAAAGACACAATAATTCAGCGATGAACAGCCAACAATCTTCGATCGATCGGCATCCGTTGTTAAAATCATACCAAAGCTTGGATGATGGTTATCGCATTTAGTATTGCAGCCAAAAAGGATAGATATACGATCCAAACTTTCATTCCTTTTTTTTCTTTTTTCTTTTTTTTTGTATAAATGCCAACTTGTGTGTGTGTGTGTGTGTGTGTGTGTGTGTGTGTGTGTGTGTGTGTGTGTGTGTGTGTGTGTGTGTGTGTCTGTCTGTGTGTGTGTGTGCATGCAGGCGCACGCGCGCGCGCGCGCGCGTGTGTGTGTGTGTGTGTGTGTGCGCGCGCGCGCGCGTGCGCGTGTGTGTAAAACATTAACTACTTCGAAGGGAACACCCATCTACTTCGTTTTCTATTAATTCTGTAACAGTTTGCATGACGTGTGTGTGTGTGTGTGTGTGTGTGTGTGTGTGTGTGAGTGAGTGAGAGAGAGAGAGAGAGAGAGAGAGAGAGAGAGAGAGAGAGAGAGAGAGAGAGAGAGAGAGAGATGATTTAGTATGTAGGCCGACTTTTTTTTCTTCAATGCTAATGTAAATCATCATTGTTCTTGCTATAATTTGTTCTGTATTGTGTAACAGTTGTTCAGCATTGGTATCCTTAATAATAATCTAAAAAAATATAAGTAGAACACACACACACACACACACACACACACACACACACACACACTTCTGCATTCACGAGTCATAAACACACACACACACACACACACACACACACACACACACACACACACACACACACACAGCACACCACACTCGCACACACACACACACACACACACACACACACACACACACACACACACGGACACACGCGCGCGCGCGCGCGCACACACACTGGAACATGATGTTGCATACATAAACACACTATATGACACGGTGAACAGTTCATTTGTACACGAGCAAAGTGTACAAGTGACATGTAGTTATTTAGTAATATTTCAGGTGGTATCCTGCAACTGGCGTTTGAACAGATGCTCGAGTCAGAAGAAAGGGGCATGACATAGATGGAAAGGCCGTGAATTCAGAGTATTGCCGCGAAAAAATAGAATGCTCTAGAACCGTGCTGCTTTCGGTTATATGATGGAATTCAAAAAAATTCGGTCATTAGAGAAAGAACGGAGGGGATGTATAGGAATATTCTTTCGAAGCGATCAGAGAGATAGGCAGGCGCTTCACTTGTGTGTAACCTTATGACATAGACACGCCGACTTATACTGAATTCTGTGCTCGATTTTGAGCCAGTTTAATTTCTTCAAGAGATCCAAAGTATGGTGCTGTTTTGGCAGCTTGAAGATAAGGCGATGTGGGCAACATGTTATTCGTGCGTTCACACACGGAACCTCGGTTTACATTTTCTCATTCGAAGGACTGTGGGAAATTCAGTAATTTCCTGTCGTATACTAATCTCTTTGATTCTTTTTTTTTTCCACAAGAATATTGAAAATGGAACAAGAGCCAGACGGAAAAAAGGCGTTTTCTTGCTTATCTGTCACCCTTGGGAATAAAAATTATCAATCAATCAATTCTCTTCTTCGTGGGAAGTACCAGACAAAAACTAGACGCTAAAGGACCAACTTTCGGTTGTTTCCGCCTGCGCATTCCGCTTTGGCAATCAAGCGTACGTGCGCAGCACGAACAGTCCACAACTTTGTTGCCTGTGATTCTCATCGTGGTTTGTTGTTCGGTCATTGAGAAACAACATGTCGTCCTCAGGAAATTCTAGCAGAGAACGAGACAACAAGAACATCGTTAGATATTCTCCTTTCGAAGATCTGAAATTTCCATTCTGTGCTCAAGAAGATACAAAATACGAGAAGTTGGCGAAAATTGGTCAGGGCACTTTCGGGTAAGTAAAATGATCATGTGCACCGGTGGCGAATCATGTAGTTGCCGATCCTGGGCAACTAGATCCATGTGAAAGCGTGTGAAATCGTGTTGTGAATTTTTTTGCGAACGAATAGCGTCCCTCTGCCTATTGTGAGCTTTTTTTTTAATATTTTTTTTTTATTGGCACAACTGTTTCAAACGTTTGAGAATTCTCAACCGGTCTGTTCATCTCCCACATGGCCGCAGACGCACAAAGAGCGAGACGAGGAAAGCATCGATGAAACAAAAATGAAAATGGGAATATACTTAACTAGTTTAATCAATAAAGTTTAAAGATTGACAGATTGTTCGGTAATCTTCAACTTTAGAATACTAAACTCAGGGGGGCTGTTCAGACGAAAAACAAAAGGTGTCTTAGGCTCACCTCAATGCGCTAAGTGAATGGAACCCTCAGCTAAGCTGTACGACCACTACTTTCCCATGAAACTGCGACAAATACACAGTAAGCTCAGCCGATCACAGCCAGCGCAACCACCTGCAAGCCATTTTGACTGCTGATCACGTGTTGTAATTTTTTTTTTTAATTTTGGATCATGCTCAAAATGGCGTGCAGGTGGGGAAGGAGTACTCAGCTTACTGTGTATTTGTCGCAGTTTCATGGGAAAGGAGTGGTCGTACAGCTTAGCTGAGGGTTCCATTCAACTTAGCGCATCGAGGTGAGCCTTAGACACCCTTTGTTTTTCGTCTAAACAGCCCCCTGAGTTTAGTATTCTAAAGTTGAAGATTTGAAGATTACCAGATTGTTCTATTGTTGAAGCACCTTTACCTTTACCTATCCCTTGACATCGTCTGTTGTCGTTGGCGCATCCCAGATGATCCGGGCCACCACTCTCCCCCATTTGTCCCAGTCTTCCCACCGCTCGCTGAGATTCCGCCAGGCTGATTCTAGTCCAGTCTTGGATATTGTCTTCCCACCACATCTTTGTGTCTTTTTCTTGAAGCACATGGTAGCTGAAAAGAATTATTATGTATGAGGAGATTGATGCTTATTTACAATTGATGTTAGTATCCAGTTGAAAATCTCGCTTGGGATTTTGAAAACCAAACATTTTCAGTTAATAAAATCTCGCTTGGTAGTTTGAAAACCAAACATTTTCAGTTAATCTCTTACTGAAATCTTGATTTGAACTTTAGCCGTAACAGCAGTTTTTTTAAAGGCCATCCATATGATTTTGACAATTGTAGTGAAAGTAACTTTTCATAACTCTGAACATGATTTTTAGGAGTGTGTAAAAATCATTGTCACTTTTGCACTTGTTTGAACTAGCCATGGTTTTGCAAAGTTTGCACATTTATTCAACACAACTTTTCATACATCAGACTGCTGACATGCCCATGACATTTTTGTTGTTTTTGTTGTTGTTGTTGTTTGTTTTGAATGGTGTATTAACATGAAATCCAGCTCATTTTCCAGGCTGTTGTGGACTGACCTAGACCTACAAGTATATCATATGGTGGTGACAGTCCCAAGTTGGAAATCGATTCTGTCTCTGACCTTATCTTTTGAAGCTTCAAAAAATCAACAGATCATGCATGTCCACATCACCACACAGTTCATTCAGATATGAACAGTCAGCTCCTGATTGATAGTCTAAGTGAAACACGTGACATGGAGTTGTCACCCGGACTTCCGGAAGAATACTGAAGCATCCCATTGCATTGTCGCCAGCGTCGGCTTCAGTGTCTTCATTGTACCATGCACTCAGCATTGAGAACAATATTACTGAGGGTGAACCTGAAGCTGGGAGTGTCACAAACTGGATTAATTAAAGATCTTGAATAAGGAACAAAGAAGCAAATTCCAACACATTGCAATAATGATAATTGATAACGTAGCATAAAGTGCCTTGCCAAAAGTTCCAGGTGTTGACAATCCACACTCACGTGTACACAAAGGGCTGCTTACATGGGTAGCACCAACTGAATCTGCTGGTGCTTCATTTAGTCATTGATTCTTCTTGACATCCACTCACTATGATCCACTCAAATTCCTTATATCATTTATGAATTCTTTCAATTTCTCATGCAGGGTGCATGCAATGTGTAGCGTGTCGTCCATACCAACGGCCAAACTGGCCTTCACTTCTGAAAGCTGGTGATAGGATTTTACGTATGAATGAGATGTTATGCATGCATTCACTCATGGAACCTCGGTTTACAGTCGCATTTGAAGAATTGGGGGGGAAAAAATGGAGTTAGAACCAATGTTAACTCGGAGAGGGGTGGGGGTGGGGAGGGGGGAATCCCCATTACCGATATGGCCCAGCCGAGATTCAAACCACAACCCTATGATCACCAAGATTACGAGTCCGGCACTCTACCAACACATGTTACAATTGATAGTAAATCAAGCTTCACATATAAGTGATGTTGATACATCATCATCTCTCTCTCACTGTCTCTCTCTCTCTCTGTGGCTTGGTTGATACACAAATGCATCACACATACACACACACACACACACACACACACACACACACACACACACACACACACACACACACACACACACACACACACACATTCATTCACTGACACTAGTAATAGAGACACATCAAGTGGCACATTCAGACACATGCACTTACATATATACACTTGCACTTTTTGATAAACATGCACTTCAAATGCAATCACATAGATACACAAACATACTGGTATAGGATAGGGGGGGTGGGGGGGGGAGGGGGTTGTGAAATCTCTGAAGAACAGCTTTGATAAATTTGTCACCTGCGTTTATTTCTGAATTCTGGTCCCCCTTACTTTTAAATCCCATATTTGTCATTATTTGCTACAGTGCTAGGCGATTTGGTGTCGTGTGCAGCATTCCTGTGGAGTTACGAGCATATTTGTTTCATCCTGGGAGAAAGGTTACGCTACTTGTTTGTTATTTTGGGGTAGCTGAAAAAAAATCTGAAGCCCTGTACAGTATGATTATTATATGAACTGCTCTTTTAGATGATGATCATCAGTAGCGTAGTATTAACTTTCTTAGTTCTTTCCCTTGAATTTCGATCACCGGTGATCGACAGTTTTTTCTTCTCGGAATTATGGTACTTAAAACAGCATTTTTGTTATCTGAAACAATCTGTTGCCTAATAAACAAAAAATAGACTCATTCATCACAAAATATTATTATTTTAGAAATAGTGCACAGAATGTTACGAAAAAAAACAAACAAAAAAACATCTGTCATGCAAAATGCAAAAAAATCTCAAAAACTGTTGAGAGCTTATAGTAATATAACAGTAATTAGTTCAGGATGGGGTGATTAGTATAAATGGAACGGGGGTTGGTAGAATACCCAGTCAGACTCCCATCAGATTGGTTTGTGGAGCTAAAATATATGTACCCAAATTTATTGTACTGGTAAAATCTGTGCAGAATCTCATTGTGGCCGCTCCCTCCCGCCCTTTTGCTTGTCAGGCTAAGAACACAAACAGTGATAGAAACTAGAAGCGCTGTTTCACTGAAAAAAAAAAAACCCAAAGAAGAACAGGAAAGCTTATGTCTGCAGTGCTTCAGTTTGTTACTAGCTTTATCAGGGTCATTTGTACTGCCACCTAAGTGTACAGAGTCCTCAAGGTCCATTTATGATTAATTAGCACTGTGACAGGTTTTTCATTGTAGTGGTGGAAATAAAAGATATTTGATTTGGTGGCTTTTTGATGAGGCGCAGTGCAATTGATTGGCTAGCTTTGATGAGGCGCTGTGCAGTCGATTGGCTAGCGTTGATGAGGTGCTATGCAGTGTGTTGCATTTGCAAACTTTGTTTTCCTCCTCTGTGTAACTGACACACGGTTCATTTTTAAGGTTAAACAATTGGAGTTGTTTTTCAATCAGATTGATAGAAGTTTACTGCCATTTAAATCATTTTTTTAGTGTGTACTTTTTTTTTTTAAGTCTGTAATCTATAAATGCCATTCACTTTAGCTGGGTTCGTGTGTGTGTGTGTGTGTGTGTGTGTTTGCACGTTTCCCACCCATAATAATATGAAACCTGAATGAAAACTTGTTGAAGATATACTTTTCAGCTGTTTGCAAAAAGAAACAGGTGTTCCATGACACTCCCCCCCACCCCACCCTCCCCGCTTCACCTCCCCCCCCCCCCCCCACCCCCATCACATCTACTCCTTGCCACTGCAATCATTTTTTTTTTTTTTTTTTTTTTTTTGTCTGTCTCTCTCTCTGCATCTTCAGGAAATTTGCATGCCAAATATCACAAGCATACAATATTCAGAAGATGAGGTGACAATTTTTGCTAAAGGACCCCCCCACCACCCATCCCCCCCTTCACATGATTTCAGATTTTGCTTTGAAAGCCCCCATTTGCATATGATGGGAAACCATGATTTGTAAACTCAGCGTGGGATTTATAATCACTTGGGCAAACACTTGAAGCCTATGTGTAGTAGTTTATGGCGGAAGCAAAACTAATCTGTACAGCAATAAAGAGTCACAGAAAGTGTATGTTGATATAAAGGTAAAAGTAAACACAAACATCTTAGTACATGCTGTAAGGCATCTAATTATTGATCATTTCTGTTCAAACCTCTAAACTAGTCACTGGTATGAATTTAAATTTTTTTTTTATTGAATTCATCAAGAACGCACACTTTGATTTTTAAAAAAACAAACAGATAAAAGACTAAAGAAAAAAAAATAATCCTGGGGGGGGGGGGGGGGGGGGGGGGGGGGGGGGGGGGCGCAGTATAAGGGGAGAAGAAGAGGGAGAGAGAGGACCAGCAGCTAGGCAAACATCCGTTGTGTTTCAAATAGACCGGGCAGGCTGAATAAACAGGTGAGACAGATTGACGTAGAGGTATCCAAAGTCGAAGAGAATGAATTATGTATGCTGTTGACTCAAATTACAGGGCAAGAAAAACATTTAGATAGGACTTTAGGATGGGGTTGCAGTTGACTGTTATTGCACTTGGGTCATACTGCCATGGTTTTGCACACTGTCACCACTGGATAGATGAATAGATGAATAAAGGAAAAAGAAAGCTTGGAAAATCAAAAAGAATAAGAAATAACACCCCAGAAAAAAAGGGGGGAGAAAAAAAAAGAAGGAAAAGCTGACGCCACCAAAATATACTTACACCATCAAACCCGAACAAGGAACAAGGAAAAAAACAGGCTTGATTTCAGTTATTGATAATCAGAATGCATCATCTCAAGATGCAATGTTGTCATAGAACAAACAACAATCACAAAATGCCCTGGTTTGAAAGTTTGTCTTCCTTTGACTTTTATCTTTTTTTTTTTTTAAAAAGGAATCACATTTCTCCCGCTGGATGCATAGTCTGCCGCTGTGGCAGAGAGGGGTGTACTGACAGGCTTTGGTGCGTAGTCTGGCACTGTACAGACAGGCTTTGGTGCGTAGTCTGGCACTGTACTGACAGGCTTTGGTGTGTAGTCTGGCACTGTACAGACAGGCTTTGGTGTGTAGTCCTGGCACTGTACAGACAGGCTTGGTTGGTGTGTAGTCTGGCACTGTACTGACAGGCTTTCATGTGTGGTCTGGCACTGTACTGACAGGCTTTGGTGCGTAGTCTGTGGCACTGTACTGACAGGCTTTGGTGTGTGTGTAGTCTGGCACTGTACTGACAGGCTTTGGTGTGTAGTCTGGCACTATACTGACAGGCTTTGGTGTGTTACTGTAGTCTGGCACTGTACTTTGGTGTGTAGTCTGGTGCTGTACTGCTGTAGTCTGGCACTGTACTGACAGGCTTTGGTGCTTTGGTGTGTAGTCTGGCACTGTACTGACAGGCTTTGGTGTGTTACAGTGTAGTCTGGCACTGTACTGACAGGCTTTGGTGTGTTACAGTGTAGTCTGGCACTGTACTGACAGGCTTGGTGTGTAGCCTGGTGCTGTACTGACAGGCTTTGGTGTGTAGTCTGGCACTGTACTGACAGGCTTTGGTGTGTGGTCTGGCACTGTAGCGACAGGCTTTGGTGTGTGTAGTCTGGCACTGTACTGACAGGCTTTGGTGTGTAGTCTGGTGCTGTACTGACAGGCTTTGGTGTGTAGTCTGGCACTGTACTGACAGGTTTGGGTGTGTACTGTACAGCACTTGGTGTGTTACAGTGTAGTCTGGCACTGTACTGACAGGCCAGTTCATGTGTGTTTATTGCATACACTCTCATGTACTACATGCCTGTATGTATGATATGTATTGATTTGATGATAGAGGCTTGGTGACAAAGCTTTTTTTTTTTCTTTACAGTTTTTTTGTTTGTTGTTGTTGTGAAGATGTTTCAGCTGCTGATCGGACTGGGTCTAGTCTGTTTAGTGCTGGCTACAGAGTGGTGGGTTTGATGGAAAGTCTGTGACTGTTCTGTTTTTGAATTGATCTCATTTACACCGAGTGATAGATTCCAGGAATTCTGCAGCCTCATTCTTTGTGAGCACATGTGCACAATTTAGAAATGTGTGTGCTATTTGTTTTTGTGTTTGTTTGTTTGTTGTTGTTTTTTGTTTTTTTTTGCTATAGTGCATAACAGATTAACAAAATATTTCTGAAAAGCACAAAAATATCATCCTTTAAATAACAAAGTGGTGGTTTGCTGAAGTTGAAACTTTGGCCGCTCTAAAGTCTTCACTGGCAGTGAAAAAGAATTGCAAGGGAAGGAATCAAAGAGAAAACTGACAAATAGTTTCACTTGCAGCAGTTATCTTTCCCTAATGCTGTTTATTTTGTCACTGACCATTCGTTTTATCACGTTGCGATGGCATTCACCAGCCGTCTTTATGCGAGTCGGTGTTCAGAGTGGCAGCGAGCCAGTGCCATCCAGACTTCATTGAGTTAAAGCCCATTCTAGTCCTTTCAGCCTGCGCAGTATAAAGCTGAAATACATCCGGAAGTTTGCTGGCAGCTATGGCTGGGACATGACTCAAGACTGTGAGAGTGTTGAGGTGTCATCATCAATCACCCAGAGAAGAAACGGGGTAATACTAATAGGAATGAAAGCTGGTGATAGGTCGACACAGAGATCTCTGTAGGTAAATCCCTTTGACATATAGCACAGACCTGTTTACCCATACCATTTTGCCGTATTTTGTTGGGTACAACTGGGAACATTGCTGTCTGCTGTGATGGCAGGTAGGTACCCCCCACCCCACCCCTCACTCCACATTCTGCTTTTACAGATATTTGGAATTTTGCACGTGCTGTAGAAAATATGCCCCTTTTTTTGTTGAAAAGTACACCAACAGCATTTTTTGGAGGGGGGTGTGGGGGTGGGGGGTGGAAGTTGGATAGTTACCAGTAATGGATTATTCCACAGCTGTGATACACACGGTGCAGGTTTGCCGCAGTGTGGTTTAGACTTTCTCGTTGGAGTAGAAAATACTCTTTATTTTGGATTTGGAAGTCAACTTTCAGGGTAAACAGATCTGAAAACAGCATGTTTAACAGGCTTGCCTCTGTATGTGTGTTGGACACAGCCAACAGCCAGAACCGCTTCAAGAGCATGTTCTACCTGGTGTTTGAGTTCTGTGAGCACGACCTGGCGGGGGCTGCTGAGCAACATGTCGGTGGTGTTCAACCTGGCGGAGATCAAGGAGGTGATGAAGCAGCTGATGAACGGCCTGTACTACATCCACCGCAACAAGATCCTGCACCGCGACATGAAGGCCGCCAACATCCTCATCACCAAGCAGGGCGTGCTCAAGCTGGCCGACTTCGGCCTGGCTCGGGCCTTCAGTTACAGCGTCCGTGAGTAGTGTTTTGTGTTTTTTTGTTTTCTTTTTTTTTTTTTCCCCCCATGTTCCGTCTGGAGTTTCTAGAAAAGAGAGAAGCAGAGGGAAAAAAACGGATGAAGAAATGCCATTAGAAGGTTGTGCCGAAAAAGAAACAGCATCAGAGTGTAGAGATACAAGTTATCTTCTTTTTGTTTCCTGTTATTCTCTCTTCCCCATTCCCCCAATCGCTCCCTCTGCCCCATCCCTTAACAGTTTTCAGGTGCAGTCTTGTCTTGCTGCATCATGCCCGTTTTCCTTTGGATTTCTGAATAACGTTTAATGATAGTAATCTTTGTCTGAGGGTCTCTCCATCTTGCTCCCTCCTGTACCCCCCCTCCCCCCACCCCCACCCCCTTCCTCTGAACTTTTTTTCATGGATGTGGTGCTCCCCCTCCCCCCCCCCCCCCCCCCCCCCCCCCCCCCCCCCCCCCCCCCCCCCCCCCCCCCCCCCCCCCCCCTGGGCGGGCGGTCTGATGACACTGGCCCTGCAGCTTGGTAGTTATTGTTGTCAGAAGTGGGGCCCAGTCTGTGGAGTCCTGTGTATGTGTTGGGTGGGAAAAAACACCTCTGAAACTGGCCGAAGTGACTGAGCACAAGTGCTGTGTATGTGTTGGGTGGGAATAAACCCCTCTGAAACTCACCAAAGTAACTCGGCAGAAATGCAGTGTCCCCCTGAACCTGGGAGAAAATGTCATCTGCTGTCAGGGCTGTGCCTGCTATTTGGAAACCGTTTCCAATCATGGACTGCTTTGATCTTTTGCGCTGGGAGAGGATGCCGTGCCGAACACACCACCATGCAGTCTATCGTCCTGAGCTGATGCATTGGCTGGCTAGATCCAGCTCGATGGCTTTCAGCTTGAAATTTTGCGTTGAAGCCTTGGCTTTTCAACTTCAGCATGTTTGTTTTTTTCATATGGTGCTGGCAAGTGGCTGATTTATATTCAGCTTATCGTTAACAATCCACTAGTCACTCATGCATGATTCATTCTTTGTATGAAGAGTCATCACACTTGATTGCTGCAAACATTAATTCTCAGTTTTGTCTGATTGGCTGTGGATCATGTAAATATAACCTGATGATGAGCTAAGAATGGAATTGGGGGGAAAACTCCATGAATGGCCCACTGTCAGGGTTCAGAGCCACATATAACAGCGTATTGCTTGGCAGTTCGGCTGTTCAAAATTTGATAATGATTTAGTTGAAAAGGGGTGTCTTGTAGCTTTTTGTTTTCCCCAAAACTCTTTCAGCCATTATATTTGTAGTGCTTTAGTTGAAAGGGTGTCTTGCTGTAGTTTTTGTTAGCCAGAAATATATTTCAGTCATAATGTTTATAATGGTTTAATTGAAAGGGTGTCTTGTTGTAGTTTTTGTTTTCCCAAAATCTGTTTCAGTCATTATATTTGCCAGTTGTAGAAATGTTATGCACAAAAGTAGTTGGTAGTGAGGGGGTTAAATGTGCAAGGTACCTCTCTAGGAGCTGGAATCCAGCCAAGCAGGTTGTTCCCTCAGACACTGGGGGCCAGAGTCTGAGATGGCCTTATGTTGAAATGGAGAACTGGAGGTAGGACACTTGCTACAACATTACTGAGGAGGAGGCCCTGAAGTGCAAACCACGATCAAAAATGATTCTACCGACTGCTTTCTCATTTACAGAACGCGTTTTGATGCCATTGCAGGTCAGCTTAATCGTTACACCAATCGTTTTGATGCCATCACAGGTCAGCCCAGTCGTTACACCAATCCTTTTGATGCCATTGCAGGTCAGCCCAGTCGTTACACCAATCGTTTTGATGCCATCGCAGGTCAGCCCAATCATTACACCGATTGTTTTGATGCCATTGCTGGTCAGTCCAGTCGTTACAGCAATTGTTTTGATGCCATCGCAGGTCAGCCCAATCATTACACCAATCGTTCTGATGCCATCGTAGGTTAGCCCATTTGTTACACCAATTGTTTTGATGCCATTGGAGGTCAGCTCAATCGTTGAACCAATCGTTTTGATGCCATTGCAGGTCAGCCCAACCGTTTTGATGCCATTGCAGGTCAGCCCAATCGTTTTGATGCCATTGCAGGTCAGCCCAATCATTACACAAATCGTGTGATTTCTCATTTACAGAACGTTTTGATGCCATTGCAGGTCAGCCCAATCGTTACACCAATCGTGTGGTCACCTTGTGGTACCGACCTCCCGAGCTGTTGCTCGGCGACCGCAACTACGGCACTGCTATCGACCAGTGGGGCGCGGGATGCATCATGGCGGAGATGTGGACCCGCAATCCCATCATGCAAGGCACCACAGAGCAGAACCAGCTGACGCTGATCACGCAGCTCTGTGGTTCTATAACAACTGACGTGAGTGTGCTGCACATGCCGTTAACCTGTTTGTCACTGTGTTCAGTTCATCCCAAGATGAGTGTACTGTACTGTACATGTACAGTTCTGTGAAGCATTAGGTTGCATGTTTACACAATCGAACACATATGCACACACACATAAACTTGCTCATTCTCTCTCTCACTCCCCTCTCTCTCTCTCTCTCTGTCTCTCCCTCTCCCTCCCTCTCTCTCTCCCTCTCACTCTCCCTCTCTCTGTCTCTCTATCTCTGAATGCCTTTCTCTTGCCTCTCTTTCACATCCATGTACGCACATTTGTACGTTTGTTTGAAAGGTGTTCAGAGCCATTTAGTAGATTTGTATGGATCAGTAATTCAGAGAAGATCAGTGATGTATGTATATAGATGTATGATTAACCCTCTTCAGTATGCACATATCTGAGCTTAGTTATGCCGAAAACCATCGGCAAGATAAGTTACTCCGTAATTTGAACATGGTTACCCAATTAAAAAAATAATTTAAAAGAGACGAAAGGAAATAATGAAATGAAAATAATTTTTTGAATTCCTACGAATATATATGTTGCTATATAGTAATTTTGAAGAATGTCACATGAGCCCTTTACTCGGGGGAAAAAAAAAAAAATCTTCTTCTTCAGAACTTTCTTCCGAATCATTGTTCATCATACCTGGAACCTCGTCCCAGTCGAAATCTAGGGCACTCTAAGCTTCATTACCCAGCACTTTCACTAAGTCTTATGCTGTAACCAGCCGCCGTGGCGAAGTGGTTAGCGTCGTGGACTCCCGGCTGGGAGGTCGCCGGTTCGAATCCCATCAGAGTCATGTGGGTTTTTTGTCCCCAACCAGCTCCTCACCCAGAGTTGAGTTTGCTGCGGACTCAGTTGGGAAGACTGCGACCACACAGTCGAGTTTCATCACTTAATAGATGCGTTTCTGAGAGAGTTGCTCAAATTTCCTGACCAACGCTGCAGGTGCCTGTATCTCTCGGGCCTGGTTGACGCCAGGATATATTATGAAAGGAAGTATAGAGTACAGCCCTGTCATGTAGTCTCAGACTGAAATGGAAATCCGTAGCATCATCTTAATCATCCTCATTCTCATCGATCAGCATTAAAAAAAAAAAAAAAAAAAAAAGTCTTATGCCGTAAATCCTACAAATCACTAGCCATGGTGAAAAACAGCATTTCGACCTCAAAACTTTAAAAAATTCATAATTAGAGAACCACGGCATGCATTGACTCGCATTTTTTTTGCAAACGGAAGTAAATGGCTACAGGAAGAAGGAAGTCACGTTCTCGCAAGACTTCCTTTTACGAGAAAAATGGCGGCGCCCATTGTTGCCACGTGTTTTACCGGGCTCTGGCAGGCGCTCAGCCTTTTGGCTGTGTGATTTCTGGTGGGGCGCTAGCGGGGCGCGCGTTTGTCGAGAGTTAAAGCCGTTCTTAACCAACCGAACCTTTGATTCGCGAAGTGTTTGGTGGACAGGGTATTGTGACGAATAGAATGGCAGTGAACTAGTTTGAAACAGCAGTTTGGAGGAACACTTCTTCTTGCTCTTAACCACCGCTTAATGATATGCATTCGTCATCAGCTAACCCCTGCTAATGATATGCATACGACCATTCCAGGCCAAACTAAAATGGTTGTGTACGACAGCAATTTTGAAGATTTTGACACGCTCACACACATGCACGCATGCAGGCATGCAGGCACGCACACACACACACCCTTACCTCTGGTTCTTACCACTGATGGCTGGTGTTTGTGGACATTTTGCTACAGGTATGGCCGGGTGTGGACAGACTTGAACTGTATGGCCAGCTCGAACTCCCACAGGGCAACAAGCGGAAAGTCAAGGAGCGTTTGCGCTATTACATCAAAGACACCCACGCCCTCGACCTGCTGGACCGCCTGCTGGCCCTTGACCCGTCCAAGAGGATCAACTCCGACGAAGCCTTGAACCATGACTTTTTTCTGGACGGACCCAGAGCCCATGCCATTGACGAACATTCTGTCACGCCTGGGGACGTCCATGTTCGAGTACCTCGCTCCCCCGCGCAGGCAGGCCCAGCACCAGCCGGCCCGCTACGCCGCCCACCCCCCAGCCAGCAAGCCTCCCAACCCAGACCAGCATTTTGAGCGCACCTATTAACAACCGGACGAGGTGTAGCTGTCGTCGGTTCTCCCTCCTCCCCTGGACGTTTTTTTTTTTTTTTTCTCGCCAGGGTAACTCTGGGTCATCGGAGATTATCTCTCTCTGATGCCACCTTCCCCCCTCCCCCCCCCCCCCCCCCCCCCACACACACACACATCCCCCACCCCCAACCGGTGCTGGACCAGTATTTCAGACCTCCAGGTTATTCGCTCCATGCCTGTGCCATTCATTTAGCCTGTGTAACATTTGTCATCGTCATCTGTGGATGAATTTTTGGATTGGCAGTGAAAAAGACTGTTTTGTTTGTTTTTCACCTCTTTGGAAGTGGTTTCTGAAGAGTGTGTGACAGGTTTCTTGAAAGAAGGGCGTGTGACACTCGTTGAGTGGACTGCTGTTTGAGGCTGTGTACTTTGACGTCCAGTACGGGAAGCACCAGTCAGGTGAACAGCGTTGCACAGTTTCACTTCAGGTTGAGGTCACTGTGAGTGAATGATAAAGAGTTTTTAGGGAATAATATTGCCACTTACTTGCAGCTGGCTGGCGTTACGTAGCGGAAGAGATGTTGCAGAGAAGCTTCATCTGGGTAGAGGGATATTACTCTGCTGCATTTGGTTTGGTTACAGGCCACTTCCATGTACTGCCAGTGTCTGTTGTGTTTATCGCTGTCTGTCATATTCCAGTCAGTTTTGGGACCCATCTACTTACTAGCTGACCTAAATCAGTCGTGTAAACATACAGGTCTGTAGGCATGCTCTGGTAGTTTGATGTCAGCACCGACTGGGTGTGGCTATGGGTTGGGTTTGTGCCCTTGCTCATGACATATTATGACCATGTCTGATATTTTTTTTTTCTTTTTTTTTTTTTTTTTTTTTTTTTTTTCTTTCTTTCTTTCAATTATCAACAGTAATGAGATCAGATGTGTGTGTGTGTGAGCCACTACCACAAAATAAGTATAATATCGTGGTTGGTCAGTTGTTCTGGTTGGACTTTTTTTTTTTTTCCCCCGATCTTCTTTAATTGTCAATGATCAAAATTGAGTTGCATTACAATGATGTCAATCATCTACAAATCACACAGCAGCAGCAGAAGTACACTCTGTTAAGGAAGATCAGACGCCCTTTCTACAGTCAAACAGTTCCAGAGTCACAGTCTTTAGGTAGACACCGTTTTCTCAAACCATTTTGAGAAAAGTAGTCCTCGGATCATCTTTGCAGAGAGGCTAGTTAAAGACACTTTCCAACATGGTGTGTTGAATGTCTGTCTCTTCAAAGGCATCACTAAGGCTTTCAAGTCAGCGTCTCTCCAACTATGAAAACCCGATCATTGAGATGGTTAGAACTCCTGTAAATGTAATGCACATCTCAAGTCATGTCGGCAGAAATGGGGAGGTAAAAGAATGCTTCAAAGGACAGTATGGTGATACTCAACTCAGTAATTTACATTTGTCTTTATTTTCACTATGAAAATGCTGCTTGATTTAAAGTAAGAAGAAAAAACTAAAACTAGAAACATGTTTGTTAATACATTTTGTTTTCCTCGGTTCCTTTGTTAGTATTTCTGTTTTTTGTTATTTTGGGGTTTTTTTTTTTGGTTAGCTTAACGAAGGCTTTAAGACTTGCACTGTTGATTGGAAATTTGTTTTTGGTTAGCTTAAAGAAGGCTTTAAGACTTGCACTGTTGGTATTTCCCTTTCATCACCGCCTGAAATGGCTTGGCTTGGCCATGCAGGGAGATCACCCCTGCGAGTATTACGACTGTGCTGCTGAGACCTGTGCTTTGTCTGGACCTTACTTGATCTCCGTGAGTTTGGGAAGGTTGTGAACTGGCAAGCACAGCTGTGGAGGCTTGTCATCTATCTCCTCATGTCATTGTATCGGAAGTAATGTTCGATGAGCCAACATAGTGACGTTCTCTCTCTAATCCCTTTCCTTCGTTTTACGTCATGAGCAGGTGACTGGTGAGATGATGATAAAGCTCTCACATGGTGATTGTCTGCAGTTTGTTTGTTTTACCAGATAGGGTTATCTGTGATGTGCATGGTATTTTCCGAACGATCTTCCTGATCTGTGGGATACCGTGCGACTGTGCAATGGCTGCCGACCTTCTGACCTGCAGTTCCGGTGCTGGGGACTGGGTTTGGCTTTTCTGGTCTGTGAGCATTATTACAATGAAGAAATTTATATGAAATTGCCGTCACTGTTGTCGATGCAGTCAGACATTATACTGCGAGAGTAAAGGGTCTTTGATGTAGGATGAATGTATGTTGAGTTAACTTTCCTTTCAGCTGTTTTATTGAAATGTGGAGACCTGCTTGGCGCAGTGGGTAAGGCACTGTTCCCTTGTTCCATGGGTAGCAGGGTTCGGTTCAGTTTGGTTGGCGAGGATTTTTTCCTCAGAGTTGGTGTGGCGTTCAGGCATCGTTCCCCAAAGACAAATGTGACGATCTTGCTGTTTGGATTCAAACAGTAATGGACAAGAATGAGTCTAGCCCAGTGGTGAACCTTAGAAGTTCAAGCCAGGAAACAGGGGGGAGAAAAGCAAACTCAACTTTTTTCATTTAATACGAAAAAAAAAAACGAAGTCAACCAGCTGCCATGATGAAGTGGTCAGCGTTGTGCACTCTGGACTGGAAGGTTGTGGGTTCAATTCCCATCAGAGTCATGTGGGATTTTTCTGCCCCCGACCAACTCCTACCCCCAGTTGAGTTTGCTATGGGCTCAGTTGGGAAGACTGGACCACACAGTTGAGTTTCATCCACTTAAACATCTTCATGCCATGCTCTCATTGTGACCTCAGTTTCGATGTCCTCTCCACATCTGTGACCTTGATTTGGTTCCGTTGGGGTCACCGGTATTGGCGAGTTCATGGGGGCTGTCGTTAGACGTGGTGGTGCCCTCCGGAAGGAGAGCTCACTCACGCCCCCTCCACAACTAAGCAATTATTGCCGTTAGTAGGGGGCTTAGTAGATGGCGTCCTGCATATGTTGGATCAGAACAGGCACCACTGAACACCACCGAAGTGACTTGGCAGCAGTGCAGTGTCTCCTCCGGTGGGTTGCCTCTTGACATCAGCCTCTCCCTGTGGATTGTTGTTGCCGGGGCTGCGGCCGGACGGACTGGGCTGGGGCTGGGGACAGGGTGTCAGAATGATGAGCAGCGTGGGTGCACTGCCACCGAGGTGGCACAGAAATTGGGACAGCAAAAAAAAAAAAAGAAAAGAAAACCCAAGTCAGATCACTTATTATGTTACTGTCGTTTCTTTCATCAATAGGGGAGTAAATAGTGAGATGGAGTTAACAGTTGTCAAGCTTAATGGAGGGTCATGTGTCATTACACATTCGCCATGGTCCGAGTCTTACCACGTGGCTCCTTCAGAAGAAGGAGGCTGTTTCCAGTCCAGTGTGTTGTCATTAAAACGCCATTCTCCTGCTGATTTCCTTGTGAAATTCTTTACCCAGCCATCAGCTTGCCTCGTCTCTCTGGTCAAGCTAGACGGAGTTGACGAGGACAGAAGACAGTTTTGAACCATTTATTGAAATTGAAACAGAAAAAGAAGAGAGAAGATTCTGTAAACAAATATGAGGGAAAACTCTCAGGAGCATTCTGCTTTATTGTAGCACTGTCATTGGGAATGAAGTGACCTTTTTTATTAACTAAAAATTAGACCTGTCATCTTGCAGTGTAACATCTTGGCCATGGGTTCTTTTTTGTCTCTTTTTCTTTTTTTTTTTTTAAATTCATCAGACTTGCACAAAATGACCACATGATCAATCTTGTTTTCTTTTTCTTTATAAAGGGAACACATTTTTTCTTGAGTACTATTTGTGAAAGAGTGTAGAAGGTGCATGTACTTTCTCACAATGTTTCTACTGTTCAGCAGCAAATGTACTGGCGAAGAATTGAACAGTTTTTCTATCACTGTACTTTTTTTTTGTCATAAACATGTTCAGTGTCAGCTCTTGCTCCTATCGTGTGTTTGACTGCTGCGCAGAGTGCAAATTATTGTCTTTGTTCCTTTGATCTTGTTTGTAGGGTGAAGAGCAACCTCGAAACTGTCTCAAATTACGCTATCCAGAGAGAAAATCTTTTTACTTTTTTTTTTTTTTTTTATTCGAAGGTAAGAATGCGTACTGTTAAATGTCCATGCTTATGTTCTATGTAATTCCCTTGAATGTAGCATGCATATCAGTTGAAAAGAATTGGCGTTCAGCTGCAGTTGTATCACAGTTTGTGGGCGGGGTGCTGAAGATAGAACTTTTGGCGCATTGCCGCTGAGAAGAATGAAGATGCCACTTCCTGTGCAAAAGAAGGAATGACGTCCCCCCCCCCCCCACCCCCCCCCCCCCCCCACCCATTCCCCATCCCCACAGTTCACTGCCTGTCGTCTTGGTCTGTCGAGCCTTTTCATTGGACAGCTGACGTGCTAGTCTTGGGGGTTGTTTGAAATGGTCATTCTGGTCTCCCCTGACATTGTGGGGTTTTCATTGACACTCGAAGTGGATTTACCTGTGTTGACAGATCGTTTCATTCCATGTGTTCATGAGTATGCAGGTGGATAGTGCGTACAGATGTGTTCAGACGTACTCGATTTGTGTGCGAGTAACTCTTGTGTGGATGTTGGTTGTGTTGGGAGGGTGGTGTACTTGGCGTGTGGTTTTATACCAGGTGCTCACAGGTTCATGTGTACGTGAGGTCCAACAGTATGAAAGTTGGTAAAGCAGAGTGGGGGGTGGGTTGTATGAGAGGTGTCCCCATGCCAAACATGTTCCCATACCAGACGTGCCCCTGGCCACTTTGAACAGATGCATGTTCATGTCGGACAAGTTTGTTCTGCGCAGATCGGTCTGTTTTGTACAGATCAGTCTGTTCTGGTCAGATGTGTGTTCTGGTTGGATCGGTCTGTTTTATACAGATCAGTCTGTTCTGGTCAGATGTGTGTTCTGGCCGGATTGGTCTGTTCTCGTCAGATCTTTCCAAGCCAGGTCATGTAGATGCTCCCATTGTCGGGTTCAGGTCTGGTATGGGGTGGGGGGAGATGCTTGTTGCCATTGACATGGACAAAAAGCTGTTGATAACTTGATTCTACTGTTTTGGGTTTTATGGAACTGCTTAACTTGCATAGCATTGGCCTGGATGGGTGTTGGATGTGTGCTTCACACAAGAGAGCTGTTTGAAGTAGTTGTTTTCTCTGATGTTGCTGGACCTGTCATTTTTTACATATGCTTGACTTTTTACACATGATGGCATCATCTGCATGGCCTTGATTAACGCGCTTTGTGTGCGCATGTGGATCTTGGTGTTCTCATTGAATAGCTGAAACATGAACTGTATGGCCGTAGAGGTGTGAGTGTGTGTGAGAGAGAGAGAAATGTTGAGAGATCACAGACTGATGGCAAGATGGGGTCCGAGAGCGACTTCTGTATGTGGAAAAAACCACAACTGCAGATCATGCGTTGGGGGGGGGGGGGGGGGGGGGGGGGGATGGGTTGAAGATGGAGAGGAGAGAACAAGTGTTGGATCTTTCTTCATCAGTTTTAAACGTTTGGACTCTGCATGTTTTAGTTTTTGAGGAATTGGTAGAGAGAGAGGCATTGTCAGGTTTTTTGTTTGTGTTTTTTCCCCCTTCAACTTGCATTATGGACAATCAATGACTGCGCAAGAATGGGGGTTTCTGGTAGAAGAGTGGTCAGACTACACACTAATCACCGTGGCTGCTTTCAGTTTTATACTTACCTCCCCTCCTAACCCCACTCTCTTCGCCTCCCTCTTCCTTAAAGATTTCTTTGATGGAACTGGAAACCTGAAACCTAAACCTAGATATTTATGCTGAATGGGATTATAGAAGTCAAAGCGTTATGGTTGAAGTCATTGGGAGTTGGGGTGTGGGTGAAGAAAAATATTTGGTATGTAGATGTAGGATAATGATTTTTGTTTTCCAATGTAGGCATGGACACCGGTATAGACAAGGCTTAAGAGGATCTCATGGCTACTGCATGTCACTGTAGGTGTTGGTATGTGTGTGGATTTGATCACTTTGTAACCCAAAAAGAAAAAATAAATCTTAATATGTACACGTGTGTGTATGATCATCACTGTATGGTATGGTGCATATTTCACATTTTTTCTGCTGTCATGTGTCATTGAATTTAAAAATGCTATGTTTGCTTCCTTGTCATGTATCCATTTTAAATGTGTGGGTTTTTTTTTAACATTGTGTTCACTTTGTCATTCATCCATTTGGATGTTTGTTTTAGGGCTTTTTTTTTTTTTTTCATTTCATTTCAACACATTGCGTTTGCTTTCTTGTCATACATCAATTTCGATGTATGTAGGGGTTTTTTTTTTGTGGTGATTTTTGTTTTTGTTTTCTTTTTGGTTTTACCCATGGATGTTGCGGGACTCTCTGAGAACCGATCCCTCCCCTTGCCTTCTGTATGTTCTTTTCTAGGAACTTTGTTTTTATTACAGTTTTTTATTTTTGTTAAACTTTATTTTGTTTAACTATCGTTTACTGATTTTCTGTGTGGAAAAAGTGAAGGGAATGTTCGACGCTGTCAACGCAACCTGATTTGATATGCTGTAGGATGTCGGTTGTTACAGTACTATGTCATGACTGTGTGTGTGTGTGTGTGTGTGTGTGTGTGTGTGTGTGTGTGTGTGTGTGAATGTTTTCAGGATGTGTGTGTGTGTGCGCGCATGTTTTTTTTTTTTTTTTCCTCTGATGGTCTGCCTTGTGTTGAAATGTGTGTGTGTGTCTTTTAATTTGTGCAAGTTTGCCAGCCTTGAACAGGTTCCGTGTGATTGGCTGGGCTGGGCTGAAATGATGAAGACTTAAAATTGAAGTCGTCACAGATATTTTCGTACATTCTTGTGTGAACATTAAAACCAAAAAGACTAGTTGAAAACCTGTGATGGTGTTGATCGACATGTGCTGTGAACATGTGTTAACAAAACCAGTTGTGCACTATTATGGCAAGCTTCTGACTACTCTTTATAAATACATTGAATACTTTTGTAATTTGTTCCAGTGGCTGCGGGGCATTATTAGATGTTGGGGGGTGGCAGGGTGGGGAGAAAATCCGGATGAATTGTTTGTGGAAGGGGATGGGTGGTCGAAAGAAGAGGGGGGGGGAGGGGTTGGGGGGACAACACAAACTAAGAAGCAAAACAACCTTCCCCTTTGTGTTTCAGGATTTGCCAGTGTCAGAAAATACTGTCATCAGATCGGCAAACCCGGAAAGTTGATTGGCATTTGCTCATAAGACAACTTTTTTCCCAAACACAAAAGGGTTTATGTTAATTTCTGAATTTTAGCCTGAAAAATGGGAGCATCTGTATCACAGCATTTAGTCTTTCTGGCATTTTTGCATCGTGTACATATTCACATACTTGCAAGCATTCACGCTTCAGACATGTGCAGACAGTGTCACGAATGTTGAACTCCATTCTACAAGAAAATGCACACACTGCTCCTCCATACCAAGACGTTCCCCTCACTAGGAGGACTAGGGAGAGCACAGATCTCTGCCGACGGAACCTGGTTCCTCCCGTTGATTCAGATCCACACAGCAGATGGGATTATCCGTGGGCCACATTTCTTCATTTCTCTAAGCGTTCATACAGTAAGTACTGTAGGATTTTGTGTGCTCTTGAAGAACGGGTCCTAGTTCCGCTGAAATTCGGCTCATGTTCTACTGGGAAGCCTTCAGTTTTCAGTGGCAGAAACTTGTCAAGCTTGAAGAAGAGAACTGAGAAATATGTGCTGAAGGTAGTTACAGAGCCAGTGCAATAGAAAAAACAAAGTAATTAGTGTCTGGTGAAACTAAATCTGCAAACAGAATCTTTTGAGTACTGATGCTTGATGTAGGTTTAAGCTCTTTGACAGTAAAAAAAGGTTTCATCTTTGCAAATGTCAACATGACGACAATATCAACATGACGACGACTGACCTCCCTGAAGCTGCTTTTATCTTTCTGCTCATGCAGTCTGTTCAGCCTTCCAGCATCAGGCTGCCTGCCTGACTGTGTGATCCACCCTGGAATTGAACTGAACCTTGTCCAGGGTCGTGATGATTAATTTGACTCAAATGTGTAGTTCAGAGTGAAACATTAGTACTCTGTCAAATGCAAATGGGTTTTTTGTCCCAAAAAGAATGAAAGATTCGCACACACACACACACACACACACACACACACACACACACACACATGAGCACGCACGCGCGCGCACACACATGCACACGCACACACACATACATACAGTGTGTGTAAACATTGTTTTACTGACAAATTTCCATTCATGGAAAACGGTTTTCCAAATGTCAAAAAAAGCGAACTTTGAATAAAGAATATTCACAGGATTTGCTGAGTAATGAACAGTGACAAACATACATTATGCACACACAAAAAACACACATCCATACACACACTTTGTATGTTTGCTACAGAACAGCAACTAAAAACAAGCGCTGATCTGCACTTTTGAGTTGAATTTCTTTGGATTCATGGGCATGTGATCTTTCACTTAAAATTACATTGGACCTTACAATGATATCTGACAGATCAAAGAAAGACACACACCCACACACATACACACACACGCAAATGCTTGCACATTCACATATATGCCAGCACACTAGCGATGATAATGACCGGTTCACCTCTCCATTCTTGATCTTTCTCATTGTCATTCTTGCTGGGTCATGTTGAAAGTAAGTAAAGCTTTCACTGAAAAAGGCCAGATATGATTCTCCTTTTTCACAACATCCATGACAAATTAGCACAAACTCCAACTCTACATTCCTTGATATGTAACTTATTTTATTGCAGCTGCTTCCCCAAACCATGGATTTCAAGAAATATCGCCCCCTTGCTTGAGATGACAAAACATTTTGTTAGGTAACACTTTTCCTGAAGCCATATATATATTTTCTTCCATGAAACAAAACAAAAAAAAAAAGGGTTGTGTATATATGGAACCATACAATCTTCCTAAGCTGACAATTGTTGATCCCAGAGAAACGTACGGCTGTTATTCTTCAGGAAAAAAAAGTTCTTTAAGACGATGGCCGTTTTTGGTGTCTTTCCATATGATCCCAATTGTTTTCCCTATATTCATTGAAAAAAAACAAGTTTTACATATATATATTTTTTTTCAAATTCAAATAGTGGATGTGGTGGGCAGGGATGTGGTTTTGGGGGAGGGAAGTGTGGGGTGGAGGGAGTGTATGAAAAAAAATAGGCATAATTTTTTTTTTTTTTTTTTGTCTGTCCCAACCTCTGCGCCACCTCAGAGGCAGTGCACCCATTCCGCTCATTCCGACACCCCGTCCACAGCCACAGCCCGGTCAGCCCCACCGCAGCCCCAGCACCGGCAATCCACAGGGAGCAGTCAAGGTAAAGTCGTCAAGAGGCAATCCACCGGAGGAGACACTGCACTGCTGCCGCGTCATTTTGGAGGTGTTCAATGGCACCTGTTCTGATCTAATATACACAGGACACCACCTACTAAGCCCCCTACTGACGACAATAATTGCTTAGTCGCGGAGCCAGCGTGAGTGCACTCTCCCTCCAGAGGGCGCCACCATGTCCGTCCAAAGACAGCCCCCATGACTCGCCGATACCGGTGACCCCGATGGAACCAAACCAAGACCACAGATGTGGAGAGGACATCGAAATTGAGGTCACCATGAGAGCAGGGCACGAAGGGCTACAGAATTTGAGACTTTTTTTTTTTTTTTTTTTTTTTAATGCTGATCGATCAGAATGAGGATGATTTAGATGATGCTACGGATTTCCATTTTGGTCGAGACTACATGACAGGGCTCTACTCTTCGCTTCCTTTCATAATATATCCCAGCATCAACAAAACCCAAGAGATACAGGCACCTGCAGTGTTGGTCAGGAAATTTGAGCAACACTCTCAGAAACGCATCCATTAAGTGGATGAAACTCGACTGTGTGGTCCCAGTCTTCCCAACTGAGTCAGCGGCAATCTCAACTCTGGGTAGGAGCCAGTCAGGGCAGAAAAACCCACATGACTCTGATGGGATTTGAACCCACGACCTCCCAACCGGGAGTCCGCGACACTAACCACTTCGCCACGGCGGCTGGTAAATAGGCTTAATTTTGGTTACGCGATCAAATAATTTATGAAATTCTTTCTTCCGAAGACTGTACACCTGTGTGAAAAGCTAGAATCCTTTACACTAACCGAGTGCAGCTTTAACCCAAACCCGTCAAAAAAAAAAAAAAAAAAAAATTAAAACAAAAATTGAATTTTAAAAAAAGGGAAAAAGAAGGGGGGAAAAAAAATCATGAACATTCCCGCTGTTTCTAAACATGTAGGGGTGACCTCCCCTGATCATGACCTTTGCCCTAAACGTTTCCCTGTTATGGAACGGGGCATGGTGAAAAAAAGTTTGCGCGTTTACCACATAGCTTTTATAGACAATATTAACCTTGTTTGTAGTCAAGCGCATTGAAAGAAGCTGATACCAAAACTTAGGTTCCAAAATTGATAAACATCGATCGTCTTCTTCATTTGACATGTACGTCACGTGTCAGACAAAAGCAGTGATTTCCACTACGTCACTGACTTTTGTTATGAGAGGTGAACGAAAAAATGTGTGAAGAAAAACCGCTGCAGCACTGATTTAAAACAAAAATCGTTTGCAGCATCAACTACACACTACCCATCATCAGATGACTTAGCTTCCATGGAAAAGAAAGGTATATAATTCCAGATCTCTTCAAAGCCAGAATTATGTTGTGACCTTGACCGTGGTCACCATTTGACTTTTTTTCCACCCCAAATGCTCCTAATGCAAAGTGCAACAACGAACAAACCAAATCATACTGCGAAAAAAAAAAAAAACACCAAAAAACGAAACTTACAACGCTTTGAGAGTGCTAAAGACGCTGCACACTGCAGAATGCTTCATGTACACAAGACAGAAAAACTTAAATGCGTCCAACTGTCGCATTTCGATATGGCCCTATGTAAGCACATATTTTTGCAGAGATTTTTGTATCAGAATCGAATTAGCGAGAAAGACAGACTCTTGCCTTTTTTTTTTCCTTTTGTTTTGAAGTTCGACTTTTTTTTCTAGGCTATGGAAATGTCTACCTTTTCCCGTACCCCTTGTCCAACTTAATCAACGAGGTATACGATTGGCCAAATTCACTAAACTTTCTTGTGATTGGTGCATGTTGAATCTACTGGTCGGGAAAAAAATGCCACGTTTGGGTTTCGTTTCCTCCTCGTAAAACTAACCGGCATGGTTGACTATTCAGGTAAGCCTTGATTTTTAGACGCACTTCTTTTTAACAAGTCTCCCATTTTACTTTTCAACCTCTTTTCGCAGTCACGGAAGTGACGTCATGAGGCGTTCACACGTGGTGTTTCAAAACGACAAACCTCATGTACTTACAGACGGCACATTGAGTGAACAGCAAGCCCTTTTTGCTGCTGAAGCGAAAAACATGGCTGGTGAGAATCCGAAGAAAAGAAATAAGATGCTTAGATACGATCCATTAGAAGGAATGTCTAATATGAATGGATTCATTCCACCATTAGATCTGAAAATACGACATTCTGGCTAGAATTGGCCAAGGCACGTTTGGGTAAGTAATTTTTTTCATCAGGATCAGGATCAGGGGCGTTGTATAAAAAAACAACTTAGACTTCTTCTTCTTTCTTTGAGTGTCCACCTTCATCGAGTGGAAGATTCTGACACTTTTGTGTGTATGACCGTTTTTTTTATCCCGCCCTTAAGGCAGCCATACTCCAACTTCGGGGAAGGTGCATGCTATGTGTAACGTGTCATCCATACCAACGGCCAAACTGGCCTTCTCTTCCAAAAGTTGGTGATGGGATTTTACGTGTGTGCAAGATGTGCGTGCATTCACACACGGAACCTCGGTTTATAGTCTCATGCGAAGGACTATATGGGGAATGTAGCCAGAACCAAGTTAACTCCGAGGGAAAAATCCCCCAGAACCGAAATTCGAACCCGTAACTTCAAGATCATGAGTCCGGCGCTCTATCAACTGAGCTGTTCCGACCCCTCAGAGTAGTGATTTAAGTATGTGATTTCGGCAAACTTTTGAAAAAGGCATCGAGAGTGAAGAAACCGCATGTATGCTTTCGAGATTTGCTTCAAATAATGCTTGTCTTGCGCTTTGAGCACGCCTGTATCTCCCGGCTGTGAAATATGAAAATTAATTGTGTTTCAGAAAAATAAAGAACTGGAGCCAGTACTTTAGAAGTTTAAAGAAAACTTTGGTAAAGTTTGTACATCAGTCTGACAGAAAATAAAACTAAAACTAGTAAAAGGCAAAGCAAGGGTGTGGGGTTGGCCCCCCCCTTCCCCTTCCTTTTAATGTGAGGTGATTGAAGGTGAAAACTGAAACAAATTTTTAAAAGATTGTTAGTAGTTCCACAAGACAATATGGGCAAACAGATTACACAACAAAACATTGACACATTTCAACCTCATATTTCTTCTTCTGGTAAAACAAACAACATTCAGGACAATGAAAACGAAGAATGGACAGTCACTTATTGTAATGATAATTGGTGGTCTGGACAAACAACAATATACAACGGAAGCCCAAAGACAACTGTTGGACACAGATTTCTATACTTAACTCACAATATCATCCCTCTCCCAACTCTAGAAACTCATCTCAACCACAATCAAGCAAGAAATCAAACATAACAATTTGCCAACCATAGCCAAACTTCTGATTATCACAGATACCAAACAGCCCTCTTATCTGCTTCCCAATATTCACACAACCAACACACTGGCAGACCCATTGTTTCTGCTTGTAGCTGCCCCACAGAACATATTTCACAGTACTTAAAACATTCTCCTTCACCCATAGTACAGAGCCTTCCCACATACCTCAAAGACACAACCTACACACTCGGTATGATCAGTTCATACAACACAGACCCAGCTTTTCAACCCAGCCTCCTCTTTGCACCTGATGTTTAAGTTTAACTTTACACTTCCATCCCTCACTCCAACGGACAGAAGGCCATCACATTCTTAAACAAACGGCCCCCAAACCAACAACGCCCTCCCACAGCTAATCTGGTCAGACTTGCAGAATTAGTTTTTCCTCAACACCTTTGAATTCAAATTCAACAGCATACCTTCTCACAAATCAGTGGTGTTGCTATGGGAACCAAAGTGTGACCATCCTGTGCCTGTCTGTCTCTGTGCCTGTTAACCACACATACAGGCCCCATACCAGAGCAAAGATATATTGATAATGAACTGGAAAGCACATCCATGCTATTGCTAGAACAAGACCTTCGCAATTTCCTCAACTTTGCTCAGACCTTCCATCTATCCATGAAATTGACCCGCACCATTTCACAGTCAGTCAACTTCCTGGACGTCACCATCTCCCTCAAAGATGGCCTGTTCAGAACCTCCATTTTCTCTAACCTCACTGATGCACATTCATATCTGGACTACACATCTTCCCCCCCTCCAACCACTTAAGACAGCATTCCATATTCTGAATTCCTCAGCGTAAGCAGACTGCTCCAATGAAGATGAATTCCCTTTACAAGTAGCCAAAATGCCTTGAGTTTTTCACCACCCGTGGATATCCCAGTGCGTCATTAACGATGCTGTCAGCTGCACCCCAGCTATATCCAGAACATCCACTCTTGAAACCCAACCTCCAATAGAGACAGACAGACTTGCCTGCTTCCTCTTCCATCCTGCACTTTGCCCATCTGCAGGATCCTGAAGTCTAACTGGCACATGGTAGAAAATCACAAACCTGCCTTTTAAGACCAAACCCATGATCACTTTAAAACATGACAAAAACCTCAAGACCCACTTTGTGCGCCCCAAACTGAACAAAATCTCCACACCTAATCCACTAGGTACTTTCCCTGCCCAAAACCCAGTTACAAAATCCGCTCTCTCACCAAACCAGACACCATCCTATGTGGCCCCATAGACTCATTCACATTTAAACGCAAATTCTCCTGTCAGAGCCACAACATTGCATACGCAATCCACTACCAGCTGTGTGGTAAGATCTATGTAGATGAGACATCTCGCACATTTGAGGCACACATCTCTAAACACCTGGCTGACATCCACCACCATTGGCCCAAACCAGTTGCTCTGCATCAACCACCCCCAACACAACATCAACCATGTCAAAGTCCTGGCACTTTAGCAATCACAGAGTGATAGTTTAGAGCGCCATACACCTCCACCCTCATGGCATCCGCATCCAAAAGTAGCATGTACCTATCCACCACCGCAACACCAGCATGCAGTATCTTTCCCTACCCTGCGTGCACGCGCACACACACTCGCGCGCGCGCGCGCACACACACACACACACACACACACACACACACACACACAACCATTCTTCCCACTATTTACTTTATGTATAAGCCACAGCTATCTTCCTTTCCCCTCTCCCCTCACCCTCTCCATTTTCTACAATCCACTCATTACTCACAGACTTATCCTTTCCCTTTTCTTCTTCTGGTTTGCTTTCAACTGATAACACTATCACCTCCACATGAGTTTTCGTTCCCTCTTTCTTGTGCTTTAAATCCCTCCCCTTCTTCCCTCCACCCTCATGATATCAACATCCAAAAGTAGCATGCACCTATCCACCACCTCAACCCTAGCTCGCTATATCCTCCACCAACATACACTCACACTGACACTGCTATATACCCCACTATTTACCTTGTATATAAGCTGCAGCTATCTTCCTTTCCCTTCTTACAGCCTCTCTCCATCTGCTACATCAGTCTCTTCTTTACCCAGGTACCCATCCCCTCCCTCTTCTCTTCATCTTATTCTTTCTTGATTTCATACACTATCCAACTTTACACGAGTTCCCTTCCACCTTCCCTCTTTTGCCTGTGCGTATGGATGGTGGTGTAGGTAAATGAGTTCCCACCCCCATCCCAACCCTTTCCTTTTTTCCTTCTCAGTCCTGTTCCAGTGAAAATGTTAGCCCTTTACCCATTGATCATTTCCATTTCTCTCCAACCCCTATTATTAGCGCTAATACTGTTACACTTATCATCATAATTAGTATCATTATAATGATCATGCAAGAGTGCTATTTACTTTTTCAATAATACAGTTTACTTGAGTTTCCATTCCCTCTTTCCTGTGCATATGTGTGTCTAGGTGTAGGTATATGAGCCGCTCCCCCCCCCCCCCCCCCAAGAAAAAATACACCCACACCCCACACACATACTTTTTTTTTTTCGCTCCTGTTCCAGTAGTAATGATAGCCAGATACTCATTGATCACTTCCATTTCTGTCCACCCATTACTAGTACCAACATCACTACATTAACATAACTGCTATCATTATGGTCACCCTCCAAAAGTATTGTTTGCTGTTTATTCATCGATCATGTCTGTTCCTTTCTACTAGCTATTATCATTACTTTCCCATTATTACTGTCATCACTATTATCACCATATCATTGAGTAATAAAAAGAAACCCAGCATGCTGTTCCACCATCCTCTAACCCCTCTCCTTTCTCCACTTCTGTGTTGGGCCACCATTAACATTAACACTATAACTACCATCATCATATCACTATAAGTGGTAATATCCTCCTTTATTATTTAATATTTTCATCATCATGACAATCATCACTGTCATCACTATTGTTATCATTATTGCCATTATTTTAACTCCCATGGTCCCCTTTTCCAGCGGCCTCATTTTCATTTCAAAACCCATTTCTCTTTGTTGTCATTGTCCTGAATATTGTTTGTTTTACGTGAAGAAGTCTGAATACCTAACAGGTCGAAACGTGTTGTGTTTTGTCCTGTAATCTGTCCGTATTGTCTTGTGGAACTACTAGCATTCTTGAAAAAAAAATTTTTTTTTTTGCTCAGTTGTATGTTAAGTAAATCTGACAGTCACGGTGCAGATAAAATTTTAATGTTGTAAGTCCATGTTAGTCATAGTCAAAGACAGTTAATTCGTCGTCGTCTCGGGACATTGACAAAAAGAAAATTGCACTAAATTCAAAGACCAGAAGGATACATTTGTCAGGGCAAGAAAATCTGGGACACGACTTCATTAAATGGAAGCAAAGCAGTTGCCAGAAATTTAGAGTCGGTTATCTCAGAGAAAATTTCTTAACGTAAGTTTTTTCCAACGAGCAAGATAGGATTAGGAAGGCTTTGAAGAGTGCAAAAACTGTAGTGTGACTGTAAGACACCTGTGCATTGGTGTTGCTGGCCACGGTCTGTTTTAACACTGGATGACCACCGTTAAACGTATTATCAGTAGATGCCTCACATGTTTCAAACTTGGTGGTACAAGAGATTTTCAATGCTGGATTAATGATTGTGAAAATAATTTTTTTTTTTTAAAGTATGAAAGTTGTCAAAACTGCACAAACTTTTTCTTTCTTTTTCTTTCTCTCTCTTCTTCTTTCTTCTTTTTTTTTTTGTTTGTTTGTTTTCTTTAGGTGAACTAAGGCAATCATGTATGGTAGGAAATAATGAATGACTGTAAACAAAAATTGATTGTGTACATTTGAAACATACTTGTCCTGTTAATTAAAGCTGAGGCTGTTGTGTGAATACAGTGATTAAAATAAATCCATTGAATGTTAACATTGAACAAGTAGAAATGATTTTTGACTGCTGATCTTCTGTTTCAACAATACAAACTATCACTGACAATGATGCAAATAAGTCATTTCAAGGACAGCTCTGTAACTTGCTGTGCATTGCTGGGATTTGATTGCATTTCAGCACCTAAGGTGCTGAAATGATCATGATCTATGCAATGTGAAATCTGGACCTCTGCATTAGTATTAGTACTACAATTCTTGTGCAGCCATGAACTGGAATTGATACCGCATGTTGTAACTCTCTGAGGATATGATCGCTGATGAGGATACGATTGCAGATTTTTTTTTTTTTAATTGTTTTTTTACCATAAACCGAGAAGTGCTCAAGGCTCAGGATGGAAAAAAAAAAAAAAAAAAAGCAAGGGGCACTGGAATTGATACTGCATGTTGTAACTGAGAATATGATCACTGATGAGGATATGATTGCTGATTTTTTTTAAAAAATGATTGTTCTCCCTAAACAGGGAAGTGTTCAAGGCTCGGGATAAGAAAACAAGGCACACTGTGGCTGTGAAGAAGATCCTCACCGACCATGAAACTGAAGGGGTAGGTCACTGGGGCTCCCACATGCAGCATGCGAGGCTGGGTGTTTGTCTGTCTCTCTGTTCATCTGTCTGTCTTTCAGAGTTTCTCGTCTGTACAGTTTGGCAGAGTTAGTTTTCATCATGGGTCTGTTCTTTTGCACTTTGTTCTTCACATTTATGCCTTTTTGAAACGTTTTGGTTTTCATAATGAGGGAAATGGAAGGTATTTGTGATCTGTAGCATCCGACAATGTTTTGCCAAGTCTGATATATTATCAAGAGTGTATCAGCTAGGGATGGCATTGCCTTATGATCTTGTGTGATAATGTTGGTGTCACTGTGTTGGTGCTGATATCAGAGCCTTCAAATCTCAACTGATATGTGTGTGTATGTGTGAGAGAGAGAGTGTGTGTGTGTGTGTGTGTGTGTGTGTTTGTGTGTGTGTGACTCTGTGTGTGTGTGTGTGTGTGTGTGTGTGTGTGTGTGTGTGTGTGTGTGTGTGTGTGTTCCTTACCACCCATCTGTTTCCACTTCATAATATACCAGCTTGTATTCTTCTATTCATTGTGTAATTCCAGTTGATTTTCTGCTAGTCTGCTCTTCTAATTCAGTTTAGTTTTCTTACTTTTTTATCGACCATCAGATTTTCTGCCAGTCTGTTCTGATTCAGTTCATTTTTTTCTTTCTTTTTGTTATTGTTGTTGTTGTTGTTGTTGTTGTTGTTTCATCTGCCATCTTTCTTAGTGATGCTGATTCTGGTCCCTCCTTCCTAAGCCACTACCAGATTTGGCCCTGGTGACAGTCTTAGCATTAGCAGTTCAGGAGAGGTCTCTTGACTGTAAGAGTCAGACAGTCTCAGCATTAGCAGTTCAGGAGAGGTCTGTTGACTGTAAGAGTCTGACAGTCTCAGCATTAGCAGTTCAGGATTGGTCTGTTGACTGTAAGAGTCTGACAGTCTCAGCATTAGCAGTTCAGGAGAGGTCTGTTGACTGTAAGAGTCTGACAGTCTTAGCATTAGAAGTTCAGGAGAGGTCTGTTGACTGTAAGAGTCTGACAGTCTTAGCATTAGCAGTTCAGAAGAGGTCTATTGGCTGTAAGAGTCTGAAAGTCTTAGCAGTTTAGGAGAAGTCTATGGACTCTGTAAGTGTGAAAGTCTTAGTATTAGCAGTTCAGGAGAGGTCTGTTGACTCTGTAAGAGTCTGACAGTCTCAGCATTAGCAGTTCAGGAGAGGTCTGTTGACTGTAAGAGTCTGACAGTCTCAGCATCAGCAGTTCAGGAGAGGTCTATTGACTGTAAGAGTCTGACAGTCTTAGCATCAGCAGTTCAGGAGAGGTCTGTTGACTGTAAGAGTCTGACAGTCTTGGCATTAGCAGTTCAGGAGAGGTCTATTGGCTGTAAGAGTCTGACAGTCTTAGCATTAACAGTTCAGGAGAGGTCTATTGGCTGTAAGAGTCTGAAAGTCTTAGCAGTTCAGGAGAGGTCTATTGACTCTGTAAGATCTGACAGTCTTAGCATTAGCAGTTCAGGAGAGGTCTATGGACTCTGTAAGAGTCTGACAGTCATAGCATTAGCAGTTCAGGAGATGTCTGTTGACTCTGTAAGAGTCTGACAGTCTTAGCATTAGCAGTTCAGGAGATGTCTGTGGACTCTGTAAGAGTCTGACAGTCTTAGCAGTAGCAGTTCAGGAGATGTCTGTGGACTCTGTAAGAGTCTGACAGTCTTAGCATTAGCAGTTCAGAAGTCTATGGACTCTGTAAGAGTCTGACAGTCTTAGCATTAGCAGTTCAGGAGAGGTCTGTTGACTGTAAGAGTCTGACAGTCTTAGCATTAGCAGTTCAGGAGAGGTCTATTGGCTGTAAGAGTCTGACAGTCGTAGCATTAGCAGTTCAGGAGACGTCTATGGACTCTGTAAGAGTCTGACAGTCAGCATTAGCAGTTCAGTAGAGGTCTGTTGGCTGTAAGAGTCTGAAAGTCTTAGCATTAGCAGTTCAGGAGAGGTCTATGCACTCTGTAAGAGTCTGACAGTCAGCATTAGCAGTTCAGGAGAGGTCTATGCACGAGTCTGACAGTCAGCTCTGTAGGAGAGTCTATGCACTCTGTAAGAGTCTGACAGTCTTAGCATTAGCAGTTCAGGAGAGGTCTGTGCACTCTGTAAGAGTCTGACAGTCTTAGCATTAGCAGTTCAGGAGAGGTCTGTGGACTCTGTAAGAGTCTGACAGTCTTAGCATTAGCAGTTCAGGAGAGGTCTGTTGATTCTGTAAGAGTCTGACAGTCGTAGCATTAGCAGTTCAGGAGAGGTCTGTGGACTCTGTAAGAGTCTGACAGTCTTAGAATTAGCAGTTCAGGAGAGGTCTGTGGACTCTTGAGTCTGACAGTCTTAGCATTGGCAGTTCAGGAGATGTCTGTGGACTCTGTAAGAGTCTGACAGTCTTAGCATTAGCAGTTCAGGAGATGTCTGTGGACTCTGTAAGAGTCTGACAGTCGTAGCATTAGCAGTTCAGGAGATGTCTATGGACCAAGTAAGAGTCTGAAAGTCTGGAGAAGACCCTGCCACGCCACTACCTTGGTGGTTCCAGTGGTGTCTCTTCTTATACAACCTACACATAGCATTACATGCACTAAGTGATCTTGTCCGTCTGTAATTGACGACAGTGAAACATTCTTTTAGAGTGTTGGGACTTGCATGATGTGAAACAAACAAACATTTTACAGCAGACTCCATGAAAATCTTGTTCAGAGATGTCCCACCTGATGTGGTCTTTGAATTTCTGAATGAGATCAACATTTTTTCTATCTGATCTAAGATTTTACAGAAGAAAGGTTTTCAACAACATTTCCGGTGTATTTTCGGAAGGTGCATTTTCAGGGGTTGTGTGAATGATTCCCCCCCCACGTTGACGTCAGCGCAGTGACAGCCCTGATATGGCCCGTTGCAATCGGCTGGGTTTTAAGCATCATGACCTTACCTTAATTGCATAGTGACAGAGCCTGTGTGACAGAGTCGCTAATTCTTCACTGGGTCACCACCGCCATGTCTCCCCAACGACGGTCCCTATGTGCAGTTTCTGCACACTAGTCCTTAAATTCATTGGCTAAGCATGAATTAAAAGTTCCTTTTCTGTTTTTTTTGTTAAGACCCGATGAAAGAGGATAGGGTGAGGTGGGGGGGGGGGGGGGGGGGGGGGGAGTCCACAATCCCCCACCCCCATCCCCACCCCCCTCCCCCACCCAAGTAGTATTTTCCTTCTTTCTGTCCTACCTGTTGTGATCTATACCTGCAAAAGGTTGCTATACTTAATCAGCCTTTATACTGATTTCAGTTTGTGAGTTATTCTACTAAACCTGCAGTCGATGTTGGGCGCATGTCATTGTTGTAGATATAGTTACCTATAGTCAGGTACCATTCATGACAGAATTGATGCGAAAGATGTTAAGTCATTCCACAAGGTGAAATCAGGTGTTGGTTTTTGTTTTTCTCATTGATTTACATGTTTTTGTCTGTTTTGCAGTTTCCCATTACAGCGCTCCGAGAGGTCAAGATACTGCAGCATGTTGATCACCCGAACATTGTGAAACTTCTGATGATCTGTTCAAAAGAGGGTAATTCTGTTGTGTGGTACTGTATTGCGTTACATTTCTGTGTATTGAATGTATAGAATTCTGTGACCTTGCCATCACAGCAGATTTCTCTGTGTGTGATTATTTTTCCTACACCCCCAGGTGCCGTCAAACAAGATTTCTTATTTTCATGAAGACAGAGTGTGGCTATCTTTATGTGCATACACATGCACACCTGCATGCACAAAGCTTCAAAGTAGGTACCCGGCAGCCAAAATTAGCATATTGTTTTTCATACTTAAGACCTGTATCATTGCAAAGTAAATGGAAAAAACATACAATCACAACAAAAATGAAGTCTCTATCTTCAGTCGTTTTCGAGGTATTGCAGTTTAAAGTTGCAACGTTTTTATGCACCTGACGAAATGAGATATCTTCCAAGTTTGAAAGCCAATAGGATCATACATGATTAATACATTTGATTATAAATTGGTGTTCTCATCTATACAACTTACACTCTTTGAACAAGTAAGTTCCATGGTATCAGTTTGCATGGCTTTTAGTGTAATGAAGTGTCAAACTTGTAATAAATCGCAATTCAGCGCTTTTGGAATTTGCATGATGTGGCTACTTCTAAACACTGCAGCACAGTAAAAATGGCCATTTCAGAGTTTCCAGTGGTTTGGACAAACACTCTAAGTTGTACTAAGCTAAGTCCTTTTTTTTCTGAGGTATCTGCTATAAAATCTTCTGTGCTAAAAACAGGGAATATTGCAATTTGGATGGCGGAAAAATGGGGGTAGAATTGTCCACCACACTTAAAATTGCTATAACTTCTAAACTACTTCATGAACTGTTTCCAAATTTTGTATACAGTTTCTGTACAGTATTCCCTGTAAATCAAAGTGTACATTTTTGTTATTTTGTACCGAACATTTTCTTTCCTGTACTAGATATAGTAGCCAACAGGGGCGGAATGATTATGATGTCCGAATTAAAATGGACAGTTTTCAAAACTTATTGACAGATTTCAACAGAAATTTGGTATGATGTTGTCTGTATTGTTATTTATAAAATCATGTTATTTTTGCTGTTTCTGACAAGTGACTGGCAGCCACCAAACAAAAGGTCACTTACAATAAGGTGGGAAGTTCACTCTTGCTGACGGGCAGGCTGGGTTGACTACGTATAGTTCTTTTTGTATGCAACATACTTCAGGCAGAGTTCATTGTTAATCGGAACAGACCAGGCATGGACTGTAGTTGTTTTGGGGACTATGTTGAAGTGACTGGCAAACACAATATGCTTTGCACTAAATCTGTGTCTGTCTTGGTTGGCCACACAACCATGTTGTTTACAAGAGCAAATTTCCTCAAAAAATTAATGTCTGCTTTCTCAGGAGAGTGGATCTGTGACACGCTGCCAAATCATCATCATAGAAAACTACATTCTGGCCAATTTTGGTAAAGATAAGTCTTCCAGAAGCCAATCAGTGGCATGTTCACTGATTTCATCATTGATGCTGAATGATTGCATCCTCAAAATGGGTGATAACTTCTTATGTCTCCATCTCTTCCTCAGTCACCATCACTTCATCAGTCCCCAAGCCCAACTGCTCTGCCTCAGGAAAAGTTGAAGTGGAGACACAGCTCACACCTCATCCACTTTATCCTGATCTGGTGGTCCTCCAACTGACAACACAGGCAATAGTGAACACTGACATGTGTGGTAAAGACTGTGGCCTATATAAAGGTTTTGGGTGACCAGCAACCCACGAACCCTGGCATGTCGGGTAAAGGCTGTGGCCTATATGAAGGTTATGGGTGACCAGCCACTCACAAGCTCCAGCATGTGAGAATGCTTCTTTAATTGGTATGGGTGACATGCCACCCACAGTATCTGGTGAGGATTATAAGCTTTTATTATTTTCTCCTTTATTTACCACCAAAACACCACAATATTTAATGGGGGCAAGCACAAATACACAATGAACGAAGTCATAAAACTTTAGTTACATATTATGAAAACTGAGTTATGAAGATTTTAAGCAACATGCCACCCACATTTTCTGGCAAGGATTATAAGCTTTTATTATTTTCTCCTTTATTTACTACCAAAACAGCACAATATTTAATGGGGGCAAGCACAAATACACAATGAACAAAGTCATAAAAACTTTAGTTACATATTATATGAAAACTGAGTGAGTTATGAAGGTTTAAACGACAATCTGAGTAATTTTTCACCCACAAGCTCTGGCAAAGGTTAAATGTAAAAAAAATGTGGATGCGTTTTCTCACTTAAAAAAAAAAAAAACAATGAAAAAAGCAGTAAAGCATGGCACAGGATGACTTAATTGAACTATGAGTGCATGCTTTTATGTAAATTTCCCTGTCTCTTTTCTTCATCGCTGTGCGATATCATGTGGTCTGTGTGTGCGTGTGTGAAATTACTGGGAAAAAAACAACATTAAAGCATGGCATAGGACCACATAATTAAACTACGAGTGCATGCTTTTATGTAAATTTCCCTGTCTGTTTCTTCATCATGTGTGATATCATGTGTGTGTGTGTGTGAGTGTGCGTGTATGAAATTACTGGGAAAAAAAAAATTAAAGCATGGTATAGGACCACTTACCTTAACTATGAGTGCATGCTTTTATGTAAATTTCCCTGTCTGTTTCTTCATCATTGTGTGATATCATGTGTGTGTGTGTGTGTGTGTGTGTGTGTGTGTGTGTGTGTGTGTGTATGTGTGTGTTTGTTACTGCTCACTGTCCATTCCTTATAATTTAATTTTAGTATCAGTTGTTCTTTGTAAGCAAAAAATGTATTGCATGTTCTTTGTAAACAAAAAGGTACATCCTCTGCAACACATTATTTTGTCAACAGGGTGTGATTTAAGCATTGCCAATAACATGTTAAGTATTTCATCACTATGATTTTGAATTAACTTGCTGATTCAATCATTGTGAATGTAAAAGAACATAAATATACATTATAATGCTTTTTTTTAAACAAAAGGTAGAATTAAAAAGATTTAACTTTATTTTGGACTCTATCTTTTTATCAACTACTCTGTTTATTCAGTATGTTTGTGCTGTTACAGCAATGTGCATAACTGTGGAGCATAACATACAGTCACCAAAAAAATATCATAAATGTTACTGTCACAACAATGTAATGTCTTGGCAATGCAGTGCTACTGTAGTTGTATTCTAGCATTTTTACTTGAAAGTAATCACTAAAGGGGGGGGGGGGGGGCAAATCTTTACAGTTAAATTAAAGAAATTTCAAATACACTAGGGAAAAAATATTAGATTGCTAAACCAAACTTCGTTGAGTCAGATTGACTCGACAGTAACCCCCCCCCCCCCCCCCCCCCCCCCCCCCCCCCCCCCCCCCCACCACCCACCCCAATTCCCACTACACCCCCTTACTGTCAACTTCTCTGTTCTCTCTTTCTCTCTCTCTCTCTGTCTTCTTTTTTTTCACCCCAAAACACGCTTTGCACATCGAGTATGACAATAATGATCAGTGTTTTGATTGATGGTCATTATCAGAAGACGGTGCTTTCAAAGCCTCGGAAGTCTTGTACGCGCGCGGTTGTAGCTTCCGGTTTGAATATCTGTCTCAAACAGATGCTTTTAACTATGATTTTCTCTGTAATCGTGTAATGGAATCGGTAACCAGTTCACAAATACATGGATCGACATAAGTGAATCCATTAGTGATATCTGTTTTCATTAGTTTGTCTTGTACAAAAATACGATCGCTTCGAATGGCGCAACGCCTGGGCCATTTCCGACCTGTTTAATCTCGACGAACACCAGCTGAATTACGAACAAAATAAGCATTGGCACGGTATTAAGCAAAGTAAAATAATTGAATCGTTTCATTAATGTTCTGGTTTGTTATTATATGCGTTATCTTACCAAGTGCATCTTGCAGTTCAACAAGGATTAGCGCATTCGACTCGGTCATTGTCGGATCTTGGCTTCGTTCCGGCATTGTTGAAATCTTGGACAAGGAGTGAATGTTTGCATTTGATAACTTCGCTTTGATTGGCTTGCACTTTTCGAGCATTCAACCAATTGCTTAGCTTGATACACCAATGAATGTGGGAGAGAACAGCCTTTCTAGCGCTTGTTAAAGTGTGTGTGTTTTTTTTTTTTTCTCGCAAATTTTTAGCAATGACGTTGGAAAGACAACACTTGTAACAAGCCTCATAAAAACTTCAATTCTAATTAATTTAAACACATCGTACTCAAAAGGAAAATAGACTGAAATAAAGCTTGAAACATGCTCTTGTATTTTGACCTATTTAAACGCCAGTGAATGGAATGAACACATTGTATGCATTGATTTTCGACACAGTATAGCTTGAATGCTCGGCCAAATGCCGCCTGCGGCGCATTGGGATGTATGATGATGCGCTTCGTTTTCGTGTGAACGGATGGGTGTATTGGAATAAAACTATCATCGTACTGTCTGTTGCAAACACAAATAACACAGAGTTCAAAAGGAAACTGTGTTCTTTATTCATCACAATTTTCATCTGATTCTAAACGCGTTATTCATAGATACTGCCTGTTGAAAACATGCATATTTTTCACTCGGCTGAATTTTCCCGTACGCTGAAAGAAGGGCTGCCGGTACCTATTCAAAGATTTTAATACTGCGATCCGTTTGGGGCATGGAGACTTGAAACAAATCAAACAAATGTTAATGAAACAAAACAACATCAAAACATTTTCCCTGTAATTAACACCCTGCAAAATGGATGTGTCCGGGCTGAGCTGGTAATTGTAGAGGCCCTCACAGTATTCTGTCCACCTCTTCAGGACTTCTTCATTCTTTGTCAGTAGCTTGCCATCCTTATCTTCGATGACCGCTGATCTTGTCTGATTAGTCTTATTGAGGGTCTTGAGTGTGTTGTAGGCTTCTTTGCTGTTCCCTGCTTCCATGCCTTTCTCGATTGCTTCACATTGCTCTCTATCCAATTTTCCTCGGCTGTCTTCATCTTCTTCCCGACTTCTCTGTTCACCTGTGTGGTACTGCATCCTGGCTTTGTCGCTGGAGTGTTTCTTTCCTCTTAATTCCTGCCTCTTGTCACATAGATCTAAGACCTCATTTGTAACCCAAGGCTAGATCTTCCTCTGTTTCTTTCCCACAACTTCTTCAGCTGTTGTACTTAGCACCTCTTTGATGTTATTAGCAAGGGTGTCTACATTGCTGTCCACTAAGTTGAGGGCAGCAAACGTCCCGCCTACTTGAGCCCGGAACACCTCTGCAATTTCGGGGTCCTTCAACTTCTCCAGGTCAAAGCGAATGTGGGGGTTCTTTGGACAACGCTTACATTTTAGCTTGAGCTTGTAGGTTGCCAGGACAAGATCGTGATCACTGCCAATGTTGGCGCCTGGGAATGTTCTTGTTTTTGCTTTGTTGATGCTGGACTTGTAGCGTTGTGGGGCCAAAATGAAGTCTACTTGGTTGTGAACTTGCCCATTTGGTGAGTGCTAGGTAGTGATTCTGGACAGCTTGTGTGGGTGGAGAGTGCTGGCTAGGGTAAGTCGATGGCTTTTGGCAAACTCCCAGCAGTCTGTCGTTGGTTTCCCCAATGCCAAATTTTCCTGCTGCTCCTGCCCAATTCCGGTAAGCATCTGGGCCAACCTGGGCATTCCAGTCTCCCTGGATTATGAGTATGTCTTTCTTTGGTACTGTTGCTATGATGGAGTCAGTCTGCTCGTAGAACTCCTCGATTTCCTCGTCTTCATGGTCTGACGTTGGAGCATAAGCTGGATGATTGTCAGGTTATGGGGTTTTCCAGAGATACGGATGGAGATGAGTCTGTTTGAGATGGGTGTGCAGCTGATGACGCTGCCTGCAATTTCTTTCCGTACGATGAAGGCCACCCCGTACTCGTGTTTCTTCTCTTCCCCCAGAGAACCAGATCTTATGTCCTTCTTCTGTTGTTGTTTCACCGAAGCCAGTCCATCTGACTTCACACAGTCCTATGATATCCCGGCGATAGCGCTTCAGTTCGTGGGTAAGTTCTTGTAGCTTGCCACAGGCATAAAGGGTGCAAAACATTCCATGTTCTGATGGTTGTGCTTTGGGTGATGTTTTTCACTCCAGTAGCCCTACTTGTCGCTCCCATCCTGAAGTGAGTCAGTGGGACACATGGTCGTCGTTAATGCGGGCCCTGACCGATCCGGCTTAGTATTCTTTTTGCTTCCTCATCATGTCCTTTCAGTGGGCTTGTTGAAGCTTGGTGGCGCCCCATCTCCTCTCCAAGCCAGGACCGCTAGCCATAATCCACAGAATAAGGAGTGGAATGCCCTTGGTTGTGTACACTTAGCCATTTGGTCCATCGTGGGACCCTTCCGCACTGGCCGTTGGCCGCTTGTTGCAGCTCTTCTACCCAGTGGTGCAGTGTAAACACCACCCCGTCATGTGGTTTAGCCCGCCAGCTGAAGCAGTTTACCAGGGTGTGGCGCTTGGACCCAACATGTGAGAGATTTAGGGGGTGGATGAGGTCCAGTGATGCCCCTCCATCCTAACAAGTAGGAAGCAGCATGCCAGACAACAAAGGTACTGCCTCTATCCAGAGCCCCCTACACCCCCAACGCATTTCACTGTATTTTTCAACATTTCAATTAAAAACTCCGTTTTAAAATTTCTGTGAAATAAACACTTATTACAAGATCTAAAGCATCATCCCATGCACATATGTAAATGTCTTCTAATGAATTGCGAACATTTCTACAAATACTGTGGACAGACGAAAACTTTTGTGTCTCCCAAACACAGTCTAATCCTTTCTCTATTAGGATGTCCCATATACACATCAACCACCAAGATGTAATACCCTGATTTCTGTATAAATCATCTGATACTTGCTACAGTCTAGATGAATGTTTGTTTGTTTGTGGAGAAAGTAATAATGACCAGAATTTTATCATCCATGCATATACACTGAAACAGGATATGTTCCTAGTTTGTGTATTATTATTCTACCAACACTGCAGTCGATTCTGGATGCGAGTCTTTGTTGTAACTATAGTAAAACAATGGTTGGGTTCCTTTCATGACAAAATGGAGACGAGAGATGTTAAGTCCTTCCATAGGTAAAATCAGGTGTTGTGTTTTTTTTTGATTGATCTATACGTCTTGGTTTGTTTTGCAGTTTCCCATAACAGTGATCCGAGAGGTGAAGATACACACGCACACACATGCACATGCATGCACACGCAGACACTCACACATGCACATACATACACACACACCATACACACATGCACATGTACTTGTGCACCACCCACACTGGCACACACGCACATGCACCTGTCCCCACACACCCATGCACACGTGTACACTCGCCACACACGCACACAATGATGATAATGGCACAGCCAGTGTTAGGTAGGTTACTCAAGGTCTGACCGGCGCGTTGGGCTAATGCGTAGGTCACACACACCTGCTAAGCCTTAGACCTGAGACCCTGTTCAGTTCTGAAATTCTCTCATCTTAGTCATTGATTCATTCAACCATCAGCTTTAAATCATGCACATTGTGGTCTCAAAACTTAGTGGGATGTGGTATAGCATATATGGACTAGTCCGCATGCAGTGACATCTACTTGATGAAACTGAAATGGAGGGGTAAAAAATGGCCGTACACACAAAATCTAATCAGTGGTGAACCTTGGAGTTGAAGCTGAGGAAAAGAGAGAGAGAAGTGATTGACTGTGGAGCAAACAGTTTCATCACCATTGCTTCTGTATAAATGTGTGTTGTTGCTTGTTTGTTCTGTTAATCTAGTCACCTAACCTTTTTTTTTTTTTTTTTTTCTCTTTTCAGCTCCTGCAGTCTCCCACTCTTCTTTTGACCCAGCCTGATACACTTACCTCTTAAGAAATTTAGTTCATTTTTCAGCTTTCTGAAAGGATTTTTTTTCTCTTGCTGGACGGGTGTTTAGTATTTAGATTATAGGCCAGCTGTTATAGGCAGTTGTTAGAAAAATGTAGGCACCCAGGTTTTGACAACAGAAGGTGTTGCTTTGATCAAGTATGGGAAATTGTGGAGCAGATTTTAATTTTGAATTATTTGTCACTGCAGAACGTACACAGTATAACTACTATGCAATCAGTTGGTTTTACTTAGTGGACATGTCCATTTGCAGAGTGCGGGGCATGCACAAAGCTTTTTGTTGTATATACGTTTGCAGAGTGCGGGGCATGCACAAAGCTTTTTGTTATATACGTTTGCAGAGTGCGGGGCATGCACAAAGCTTTTTGTTATATACGTTTGCAGAGTGCGGGGCATGCACAAAGCTTTTTGTTTTTATATACGTTTGCAAAATGCGGGGCATGCACAAAGCTTTTTGTTGTATACGTTTGCAAAATGCGGGGCATGCACAAAGCTTTTTGTTGTATACGCTTGCAGAGTGCGGGGCATGCGCAAAGCTTTTTGTTATATACGTTTGCAAAATGCGGGGCATGCGCAAAGCTTTTTGTTGTATACGTTTGCAAAGTGTGGGGCATGCACAAAGCTTTTTGTTGTATACGTTTGCAGAGTGCGGGGCATGCACAAAGCTTTTTGTTATATGCGTTTGCAAAGTGCGGGGCATGCGCAAAGCTTTTTTTGTTGTATACGTTTGCAGAGTGCGGGGCATGCGCAAAGCTTTTTGTTATATGCGTTTGCAAAGTGCGGGGCATGCACAAAGCTTTTTGTTGTATACGTTTGCAGAGTGCGGGGCATGCACAAAGCTTTTTGTTGTATACGTTTGCAAAGTGCGGGGCATGCACAAAGCTTTTTGTTGTATACGTTTGCAAAGTGCGGGGCATGCACAAAGCTTTTTGTTGTATACGTTTGCAAAGTGCGGGGCATGCACAAAGCTTTTTGTTGTATACGTTTGCAAAGTGCGGGGCATGCACAAAGCTTTTTGTTGTATACGTTTGCAAAGTGCGGGGCATGCACAAAGCTTTTTGTTATATGCATTTGCAAAGTGTGGGGCATGCAAAGCTTTTTTGTTATATGCGTTTGCAAAATGGGGGGGCATGCACAAAGCTTTTTGGTGCTGGTTAGAAATGCTGGACCAGGGTGTGACTTGGCTTGGATCGAGGTGATCACTGAAACAAAGGAATTTCTTTTTTGAATCGTTTAGTCTACTTTGACAACAGTGTAGTTACCACAGCTGATGTTTTGGGTTCCTCTGTCAGTTAAAACTTAAATTAGCCACCGTTAGGAGGGCTGCTCTGCTTTTACATCAGATTGTGTTGGTAGACGTGGTCATTGTGTGAAGGTGGCATAGCATGTATTACAGTTTGTTGTAATGCTCATATGTATCTGTGATTCATCATTACCACAAACCTGTTATACATGCAACGCAACCTTCTCACAACCTTCACACAACTGTGAAGGTTGCGTTGCATGTATAACAGGTTTGTAGTAATGTTCATACATATGTTTGTGATTCATCATTAGTTGTGTGAAGGTGGCATAGCCTGTATAACAGGTTTGTGGAATGCTCATACATATCTGTTTGTGACTCATCATTAGTTGTGTGAAGGTGGCATAGCATGTATAACAGGTTTGTGGGAATGCTCATGCATACCTGTCTTCGATTCATCATTAATGTGATTAATTGCTCAGCAGTAGCATTACTACAAAGCATACAAAAGTGAAGAGGGAAGAGGATTCTCAGGGAGATGGGGAGAGAGGGGGGGGATGGGGGGGTGTTATAAGACAAGAGACAAAATCCACTACAGTATGTCTGTCAAAACCTCTTTCACCATTTTGAAAACTGACTTAGTTTGCCCGAGCCCCAGATGTTCGAGAGTCTGGTTCAAACCTCTTTTCACCATTTTGAAAACTGACTTGGTTCATCCAAGTCCCAGATGTATGAAAGTGTGGTTCAGGGATGGATGGGTTGTGTTGTTGCAGGGAGAGAATGGTTCAGGGATGGCTGGGTTGTGTTGTTGCAGGGAGAGTGTGGTTCAGGGAGAGCTGGGTTGTGTTGTTGCAGGGAGAGTGTGGTTCAGGGAGAGCTGGGTTGTGTTGTTGCGAGGAGATTGTGGTTCAGGGATGGCTGGGTTGTGTTGTTGCGAGGAGAGTGTGGTTCAGGGATGGCTGGTTGTGTTGTTGCAGGGAGAGTGTGGTTCAGGGATGGCTAGGTTGCTTTTTTGCAGGGAGAGAGTGGTTCAGGTAGAGCTGGGTTGTGTTGTTGCAGGGAGAGTGTGGTTCAGGGATGGCTGGGTTGTGTTGTTGCAGGGAGAGTGTGGTTCAGGGATCACTGGGTTGTGTTGTTGCAGGGAGAGTGTGGTTCAGGGAGAGCTGGGGTTGTGTTGTTGCAGGAAGAGTGTGGTTCAGGGATGGCTGGGTTTGTGTTGTTGCAGGGAGAGTGTGGTTCAGGGAGAGCTGGGTTGTGTTGTTGCGGGGAGAGTGTGGTTCAGGGATGGCTGGATTGTGTTGTTGTTGCAGGGAGAGTGTGGTTCAAGGATGGCTGGTTTGTGTTGTTGCAGGGAGAGTGTGGTTCAGGGAGAGCTGGGTTGTGTTGTTGCAGGGAGAGTGTGGTTCAGGGATGGCTGGGTTGTGTTGTTGCAGGGAGAGTGTGGTTCAGGGATGGCTGGGTTGTCTTGTTGCAGGGAGAGTGTGGTTCAGGGATGGCTGGGGTTGTTTTTCTGCAGGGAGAGTGTGGTTCAGGGATGGCTGGGTTGTGTTGTTACAGGGAGTCAGAAGAGGTTGACGGATTTCTACCTAGTGTTTGACTTCTGCGAGCATGACCTGGCGGGCCTCCTCGGCAGCCGGATCCGGTTCCAGCTGGTGGAGATCAAGTGCATCTTGAAACAGCTACTGGAGGCTATCGACTATATGCACTTCAACAATGTGTTTCACCGTGACATGAAGACCTCCAACATCCTGGTCACCAAGGAGGGTGTGGTCAAACTGGCTGATTACGGCCTGGCACGGGCTTTCAGCAGCATTCCCAGTACGTATCCCATCTGTAGTGGACTTTGATGATGTCCTTTGACCTTTACAGCTGTCGCTGTTGTCTTTTTTAATATCTTTTTGCTGTTTGTTTACAGTCTCTTGCTCTCTCCCTGTCTGTGTAGCTTTCAGATGGTTTTTTTTTTTTGTGTGTCTTTGAATGCGAAATGAGAATGAGTAACAAATCAGCTGAATGTATTTTTCTTTTCTTTCTATATGTGTTTTTCTGCCATTATTTAAAAAAAAAAAAATTTTGTGCAAAGTGAAACTGCATGAATTAAAGTAGCTTTGATGGGAATTGAACCCATAACTTTCCAGCCCAGACTTGGTAATGGTAACCATTTTGTCATGACATCTAATTGATTGTTTTGTTTTTTATTTCTGTTCAATTGGTGTGGCTTATATACTGGTGCATTCTTTAACCTGGACATAGTGGTAACCATCACCACTGCACAGGAAGAGCTTGAAGGGGGAGGTATTATGTGTGGTCATTTGTCTCTCTCGGCAAGATGTCTTACACTGTCGGCTGACTGACCATTTCATTTCAGAATATAGTACGCTGGATCAGTACCACACAGCTCAGTGTCAAGGTCACTAAATTCCAATACAATGAAACAAAGTAGGCCACTTGATGTTGTACATTGTATGTACCATCTAAAACAGGTGAACAATTATGATAATGATTGTGTCCAACAGGGTAGGCATTTCACATTGTAGTGATAATGGTCTTCAGCGCTAGTGATGTGCACATACGAACTTCAGTAATGGGGCCTTTACCTTGACCATGTAACTATGTGCAGTTCTTTGCCAGAAATAAGTGAAATAATGCAGATTTCTCTCAGACAATGTTGTGTTGAAGCAGGTCTGAGTTGGTGCTTTCCCCAAACATGATGGTATAGTGAAGACAGGTGTGGTTTTCCTCATCACAGAAGTTTCATTTTCACTTGTTTCAGTTTGAAATCTTAAATAAATGTTAGCGAACCGCCAAGAGAAACATGGACAAACGAATCATAAGGCTTATGAGGGAAAAAAAAGATCTTGTTTTCCAAAAATTTCTTCTTGCCTACTCTTAGTAGTTGGACAGTTTATTGAGATTAACCACTAGTAGTGTGAGGACAAGTCAGCAGGTATGATTCTTTACATTATGATGATGATAGATATATATGTAATTGTCTAGTACTAGTTTACTACAGTCCAGTAAAAAAAACTGTAAAAGTGTAAAGTCAGCCCTGCCAGCCACATACGGCCATATCAGGGATGAGGGGGTGCCTGTTCGGAGAGAAACCAGGAGGTTGTGAAGGAATGAAAATTAAACAGGCAGGAGGAGTGTGAACAGTCTGAACTGAGGCTGACTACTGTACTGCCCCTTCACTCACACAGTCAAAAATTGGTTGCACAACAGACAAAGTAGGCCGAGAATTTCCACTTGTTCCCCCAGAAGGTTTGGCAATGGTTTCAGAAGTTGACTATGGTTTGGCGATGGAGTCAGGCGTTGAATACGGTTTGGCAATGGAGTCACAAGTTGAAAATGGTTTGGTGATGGAGTCAGATGTGTTGAATGAGGTTTTGAGATGGAGTCAGAAGTTGAAAATAGGTTTGGCGATGGAGTCAGATGTTGAATACGGTTTTGAGATGGAGTCAGAAGTTGAAAATGGTTTGGTGATGGAGTCAGATGTTGAATACGGTTTTGAGATGGAGTCAGAAGTTGACTATGCTTTGGCGATGGAGTCAGACCTTGAATACGGTTTGGCGATGGGGTCAGAAGTTGAAAATGGTTTTGGTGATGGAGTCAGATGTTGAATACGGTTTTGAGATGGAGTCAGAAGTTGACTATGCTTTGGCGATGGAGTCAGACGTTGAATACTGTTTGGCGATGGAGTCAGAAGTTGAAAATGGTTTGGCAATGGAGTTAGATGTTGAATACGGTTTTGAGATGGAGTCAGAAGTTGACTATGCTTTGGCGATGCAGTCAGTAGTGGGTTAGAGACGGTATAGAGCAGAGCTGTTCCCTCACACTGACTTCCCCTTGCTGCAGACAAAGTCCGGCGCTACACCAACCGCGTGGTCACCTTGTGGTACCCCCCGCCCTCCCGAGCTGCTGCTAGGGGCCCGGGAGTACACGACGGCCATCGACATGTGGGGCGTGGGCTGCATCATGGCGGAACTGTGGGTCCTCAGCCCCATCCTTCAGGGCAGCAGCGAGCCCAACCAGCTCAAGCTCATCGTCAACCTGTGTGGTTCCATCACTCCGGGGGTGAGTGGCTTGCCTCCCTTGACCCAGGGTGCACATACCTGGGGTAAGGGAGGTTATCAACATCAGTCTGCAAAAACTTACCACGTTAAGTAGGCTGTCTGCTTCAGTCAGTGAAAAAAATGACAGATTGTAAAGATAGTCACTATAGGTCAGTAGAGCATTTAGATTTGTCTGTGAAAACATCAGATTAAGTGGTCTGCTTGCCTCAGATGGTGAAAACATGTGACAGATGGAATATCAGAGGTGAAAACATGTTACTGGGCAAGTAGGTCATTTCCATCGGACAGTGGGGGGAAAAAGCCTCCTCCAGTCAGTGGAAACAAACTACAGTTACATTGATGGTTTTTCGTCAGTTATTAACACACAAGCACATGCACACACACACATGCACACACACAAACACACATGCACACTCACTCACTCACCAAACCTGCAGGTTAATTTGTTTCCATTATCCATTGAAAAACATCCGCAGGTTAAGTTGACGAGCAAAAACAGTGCAGGTGAAAGTTGATGATTTCACCAGTTAGTGAAAACATACCACAGTTAAGTTTGTTAGTTTCCTTCAGTTGGTGAGAATACATCACAAGATTCTCAGTTGTTAAAAGGTATGTACAGGTTAATTTGATAGTTCCATCGTTCGATTAAAACATATCGCAGATTGTTAATTGGTGAAAAAGTACACAGGTTAAGTTGGTCGTTCCTAATAAGGTTATCAGTTGGTTGAAAACATGCACAGATTAAGTTGATGGTTTACATCAGTTGATGAAATCGTACTACAGGTTAAGTTGATGGTTTACGTCAGTTGGTGAAATAGTACTACTGGTTAAGTTGATAGTTTTTCACCAGCCACCATGGCCAAGTGGTTAGTGTCGCAGACTCCCGGCTGGGAGGTCGTGGGTTCGAATCCCATCAGAGTCTTGTGGGTTTTTCTGCCCAGACCAGCTCCTACCCTGAGTTGAATTTGCTGAGGACTCAGTTTGGAAGACTGGGACCACACAGTCGAGTTTCATCCACTTAATGGACGTGTTTCTGAAAGTGTCGCTCAGATTTCTTGACCAACACCGCAGGTGCCTGTATCTCTCGGGCCTGGTTGACGCTGGGATATATTATGAAAGGAAGCGTAGAGTACAGCCCTGTCATGTAGCCTCAGACCGAAATGGAAATCCGTAGCATCATCTTAATCATCCTCATTCTTATCAATCAGCATAAAAAAAAAAAAAATAAAAGTAAATTTTTTTTGTTTAAGTTGATGGTTTCCATTGGTTGGTGAAAACATACACAGGTTATCAGTTAGTGAAAACATACACCAGGTTTAATTGGTTATTCCCGTAAGTTGGTGAAAACATACCTCAAAAGAAAATGACTGTTTACCCATCAGTAATTGAAAACATACAATGTGTTAAGTACCTTGTCTTGATCTGTCAAGGGAAAGGTAAGGCAAGTCAGTCAGCTTTTAAATTTTTTATTTAATTGAATTTTTTTTTTCATATCAGCCAGTGAAAATATCCCACAGATGTCTAAGGTCAGTTGTTTCTACTGGTCTGTGAAAAGACACCGCTTGGTGTTACATTAGGCACGCTTGAGAAGGACGGGAAGGTCGGAAATGTAGATCTACAAAAAGAGAGGGAAAGGGGAGAGAAATTAATTGTTAAAGATCAGTTCATGGCAATAAAGATGATCTTTGATCTCATGAGTGTTAAGAGATTTGAAATGTGCGTCGTTAGATCTAGAGCGGGTGGTAGGTTGCATCATGCATAGTCTGTTCTGGGCGAGAGCGTCAAATGATGGGTTGATGTTTTTTTGTCCTCAGCAGAGCTCTGCCCAGTGAAAAGTATACACAACTGATGGTGTGTGAAGTGTACCGATATGTACTGCATTGTGGCAGATCTTTCTTTGTTTTCATCTTCATGCAAAATGTAGATAGAGTATATGTGACTTGAATAAAGGGAGTGAAATTAATTAAAATGAATTTTCGGTTTGCCAGATTTTGTGCTGAACTGTTTTTGTTTATCAGCCAGATAATGATATTTTGGGCTAGTTGGTCCATTTGATGGGAATAAAAATTAAAAGAAAAGTGACCAGGGCTTTTACTTACCCCCTCCCCTTCCCACTTCCCACTTGATGAATATTTCTGTGAGAAAAGGAAGGGAGAAGAAAAAAAATGGCAGAGGGCTGGCTGCATTTTTAGGAGGCTAGTGGATGACACCGACGTCATGACATCTCAAGGAAAATAAAGAGCGGCGTAGAGCGTAGACAAGACGATGCGAAAGTGCTAAAGCTGTACAAACATGGTGGTGCTGGTTGTGATTGAACTAAAATGTTGATGATGTGCCACTCGAAGATCAGGTTGGTGTCAGACTGCACCATGTTGAAAGCAAATTTCAAAACGTTATGTGCGGGGGGTGGGTGCGCGCTGGATCCCGCACGAGAATTTCCATTGAATTTTTGCTTTTCTTTTGTCAGAGCCCTGGTGATGCCGCATGCAAAAGTCAGGGATGACTGTAAAAAAAAAAGTTAAGAGTTCTGAACAAAAAGCAAAGAAAAACAGTTCTCAGTTATCTTCCCAAGTCTCAGAACCGTGTCTGTGTAAACTGCGAGGAAAATAATATGATGACAGTTAAATGTCACAGTTCCTGTCCTTCAGTTTTTGCACTAACTATGCTACAGTTGCGTATGTCTAGTGTGTATTACAGTAAAAGAGTGTATAGTATGACACTTGTAAACTATGTTAAAGTTATTTACTATGGCAGTTGTAACTGCATTTTAATGTTGTTTATTGCAACACTTGTGAACTGTGCTTAGGTTGTTTATCATGGGACTTGTTATTGTTGTAATGCTATGGACATCAGTGTTTGTGTTGTTTATTATGACATGTCATTGCTGATGTTTATTGTGACCCATGTTGAATATCAGTGTTGTTTATCATAACACATGATTGTGAACGTTTATTCTGACACCTGTGATCGTTAATGTTGTTTATATTGACGTTTATCCTTGTTACTGTTTATGCTGACAAGAGTGTTATTTCTGTTGACTCTAATATGTTGACATTCTTATTATTAATGCTGTTTGTATTGACATTTGTCATTGTTAATGTTGTTTACTGATTAGTAATATTATTTATTTTGACCCTTGGAATTACTAACCTGACATTTACAGTAGCCATGTTGTTTGTTGTGACATATATAATAACTACTGTTGTTTATTGTGATATTCATATAGCCATTTTGTTCATTTTGATGTTCAAACAGCCTTGTTGTTTGCTGTGACATGTATGATTCCCATGTTGTAAACTATGGTGTTACAACAGCCCTGTAATTTACCGCGACATTCACAACAGTCATGTTACTTTTTTCAGGTGTGTGGCCTGGCGTAGACAAACTGCGGCTGTACTCTGACCTCAAGGACGGCCTCCCGCAGAACAGGAAAAACGAACTGAGCGGCCGGTTAGCCTCACTTGTGAAAGACGCGTACGCCCTGGACCTCATCGAACACCTGATGGTCTTGAACCCTGCCCAGAGGATCAGCGCCGACCACGCTCTGGACCACCCTTTCTTCTGGGCGTCGCCAGAGGGGGACCGCAAAGTGCTGGCCAGCACTCTGAGCCGGCTGACCACCTCTCACATGGACCTCTTCACCTCCGGCCGCCACCGGGCCCAGCAGCAGACCACCAGCAAGAAGCAGCCGGAGGGGCAGCACCCCAGTCGCTATTAGTTTGTGCCAGTACCCCAGTCGCTTCTAGATTGTGCCAGTACCCTGATCTTTTCTGGTGCTAGTACCACAATATCTTCTGGTGCTTCTACCCCAGTCTCTTCTAGTGTTAGTACCCCAATCTCTTCTAGTTTATGCCTGTACCCCAATCACTTATAGTTTGTGCCACTACCCAATAGTTTCTACTTTATGCCAGTATCCCAATCGCTTCTAGTTTGTGACACTATCCCAATCATTTCTAGTTTGTGACACTACCCCAATCTTTTCTAGTTTGTGCCACTTCCCCAATCTCTTCTAATGCCAGTACCCCCCAATCACATCTAGTTTATGCCAGTACCCCAATCTCTTCTGATGCCATTACCCCAATCTCTTCTAATGCCACTATCCCAGTCCTTTCTAGTTTGTGCCTCTACCCCAATCTCTTCTAGTTTGTGCCAATACCCCAATCTCTTCTAGTTTGTGCCAATACCCCAATCTCTTCTAGTTTGTGCCACTACCGCAGTCTCTTCTAGTTTGTGCCACTACCCCGCAGTCTCTTCTAGTTTGTGCCTCTACCCCAATCTCTTCTAGTGTGCCAACAATACCCCAATCTCTTCTAGTTTGTGCCACTACCGCAGTCTCTTCTAGTTTGTGCCACTACCGCAGTCTCTTCTAGTTTGTGCCACTACCCCAATCTCTTCTAGTTTGTGCCACTACCGCAGTTCTCTTAGTTTGTGCCACTACCCCAATCTCTTCTAGTGCCAACACCCAATCTCTTCCAATGCCACTACCCCAATCTCTTCTAATGCCACTACCCCAATCGCGCTTCTAGTGCCAGTACCCCCAATCTCTTCTACTTTGTGACACTACCCCAATCTCTTCTAGTGCCAGTACCCCAATCTCTTCTAATGCCAACACCCCAATCTCTCTAATACCCAATCTCTTCTAGTGCCACTACCCAAATTTCTTCAAATGCCAATACCCCAATCTCATCTAATATCACTACCCCAATCTCTTCTAATGCCACAACCCCAGTCACTTCTAATATCACTGCCCCAATCTCTTCTAATGCCACTACCCCAATCTCTTTGAATATCAGTACCCCAATCTCTTCTAGTGTCACTACCCCAGTCTCTTCGAATGCCAATACCCCAATCTCTTCTAGTTTGTGCCAATACCCCAATCTCATCTACTTTGTGCCAATACCCCAATCTCTTTTAGTTTGTGCCAATACCCCAATCTCTTATAGTTTGTGCCAATACCCCAATCTCTTCTAGTTTGTGCCAATACCCCAGTCTCTTCTAGTTTGTGCCAATACCCCAATCTCTTCTAGTTTGTGCCAATACCCGAATCTCTTCTAGTGCCAATACCTCAGTCTCTTCTAGTGCCAATACCCCAATCGCTTCTAGTTTGTGCCAGTACCCCATCTCTCTTTAGTTTGTGCCAATACCCCAATGTCTTCTGGTGCCAATACCCCAATGTCTTCTGGTGCCAATACCCATGTCTTCTGGTGCCAATACCCCAATCTCTTTAGGTGCCAATACCCCAATGTCTTCTGGTGCCATGGGGAGTAAGAAGCTTGTGGGGATGGGAGGGGTGGGGGAGAGGCTGATGATGGCATTGTGTTTGCAGGACACACCACCTTGCGTCTTGATTGGTGGAGGGGTGTTTGGACATGTTCACATGAAGCTTGACTCCGGTTTTTTTTTTCGTACAGTTTGGTTTCCTGCAGAGGTTGACTGTTACAGAGACAGCTCAGTTTTTGTGTGAGCTATGATGGAGGTTATTTCTCTTTCATTTACAAAGACAAGTTGGGTTTTGGGTGCTGAGCTGGAGGATTGGCCGTACAAACAACCATGACAGAGGATTGTTAATTTGGAAACAACTTGATGTTTGTCAGACTTTTGGTTTAGATGGATATTTTACTGCTGACTCAAGAACTCAGTGTTGGGGGGAGGTGGGGGGGGGGAGGGGGACCACGGGTTTATATGGCTGTGGCTGTTGACACAAAAACCACTCAGTGTGAGAGGAATAGGCAGGGAGGGGGGGGGAGAGAACATGGGTTTTAGATGGTTTTGACTGTTGACACAAAGACGGGGCTGGTTTGTAGACTTGAGGGCAGACAGAAGGGTTGAAGCTCAAATGGACTTTGATTGACCACAGAGACAATTCAGTTTTGGTAGACTACAATGGTTAACACAAGGACAACTCAGTGTTTGTGGATTGTTGTTTTAGACAGGCTTTGACTGTGGACAAACGACAGCTCTTTCTTTTTTTTTTTTTTTGGGGGGGGGGGGGGGGGGGGGTAGCAAAGGGTTAGATGTACACTGCATACAAAGACGGCCTTGGTTTCAGCAGGCAAAGCTTTCACTCCGACTTTTGCCTGTGGACACAACAGTTCTGTTTTGATTGGGCTGAGAGTTCAGAATGGATTGTTGAAACCATGACAGATTTGTTTTTTTTTGTTTTTTTTTTCTGCTGAGGACTGAAACTAGCCCATACTTGTGCTGATTCTATCTACACCTGTTTACATATGTAAGATCTTTTGTTGTTGTTTTTTTCCTGCTGACCTGTGCTTGCATTAGTTACTACGCACTGGATGTAAAGTCCTGGCTGTTGGGCGTTTTTTGCAAATGGGAACAAAAGTCCTCCATAATGGAGACAGATTTCTCTCACTGGTTCCATGAACTGTACACTGCTGAATGAATTCAGGTTTTTTGGGTTTTGTTGTTGATGTGGTACTGTTTTGTTTATTAAATGAGTTTTCAAAAGTCATTATAATGATTCCAAAATGGACAAACAAATCACAAGACAAATCAATGAGCAGTGTTTTGTCTTGTGATTCGTTTGTTCATGTTGTTTGGTGGAGGCATTACTTTTTAAAATTTGTTTAGTTGTCCGCATGCTGTCATCTCATTTTGCAACTAACTTGTTAGATTAGTGCATAACAGTACCATACACCCCAAGTACTTTCAGTGTAAAGTGTTATGTAATTCAGATGTGCCGTTGCTGGACTTGGTCCATCTCTGAATGAAGATGGTCTGCTCCCCCCCCCCCCCCCCCCCCCCCCCCCCCCCACTACCACCAGTCATCTCAGTGTCAGTTTGCTCAGGGGAGAACATGCTCTGCCGGCCAGTTCCTTTGTGAAAAGCCTCTGTGATCCTTGAGAGTGCCGTGTGCCATGTTGCTATAACAACGACATGGACAGGGTCGTGATAGGCCACTGTCTAGCTCTGTGATCACACCCCAGCATTGTACCTCAGGGCGGCGGGTGTTGTAAGGCCCAGTGTATCCCTGAAGACAGGCAGTATGGGTTACCATAATGATGATAAACAGATCATACACTGCTGCACATGCTGGTGAACCTGGACTTCTGGATGAAGAATGGGAAGAGAAAGAGACACAGAGAGAGAGAGAGGATACATATATTCATCCCCAGGTTCCTGAAGTTGGAACCAAGAGGGTTGGCAATTGTGAAAATATACAGTTACCTTTGTAATATGGCCTACAAAACGGTCCCTTGTTAGTTTTGAAGGGTATCCTTGGCTGCAAGCGTGTGTATGCATGAATCGGTTATTGGTTAAAGTGGTAGAGTATGAAAGGACATGCTTTTTCAGTGCCTACAAATCATGAGTAAATTCTTGTTTTCAGGTTAAAAAAGATTTTGTTTTAATTGCATTGCCTGCTTTTTTTTCCCCAGGTTGCTTAGTTGCTTAGATGGCATGTGTGTCAGGGGGGGGGGGGGTGGGGTCCCTTCAAATGAAATGAAAAGCTTTTTGTACTTGCAACTGAACTTTCTTGATTTTCTCCCACCTTCATGTCCATGTTCATTTTGGGGAGGGGGGTGGGGGTGTGTGTGTCATACTCAGACAATTGTCATTCTCATGTTTAAACGAAAATTCTGCGCATAGCTGGCAGCTGGGTGTATTCCTTTGTGAATTCTCTGTGTGTCTGTTTTCTTGCGACATCCGCAATAGATGTGTTTTTCAAAAGTTTACTTATCTTTGTAAATCTATTATTAAGTGAATGTTGCCTTTCACTTTGATTGCATTTTATTTGTAACTTAGTTGCTTTTCAGTTAGAATGCAGTCTGTTTCTTGTGTTCTCTTCAGGTCTTCTTTTTTTTTTTGAAAATGATGTGAACTTTTGAAAGATGTTTAGCATTGTGCAGGCATTTCACAGGCTTGAGTAAGTGATAGATATTGAACATATCAGATGAGAGGGTTTTTTTTTTTTAAACTTTTTTTTTTTTTTTTTTTTTTTTTTTACATGTTTTGGAACCTGTTGTAGCCTTTAGTCAGTAGTGAGAAGTTAGGAGATAGTCCACAGTTAACGTGTTAAAGTAATATGAAGTTTTGAGCAGAATATAAAGTGATATGAAAATTTTTTTAGCAGAGTGCATTTACAGACAGAATGAAATCTGGTATCTGTCCATTTTTGTAACTTTGGTATTGAAATGAAGGGGAAAAAATCAAAAAGTGTGTGTGTGTGTCTGCATGTCTTTGTGTGTGTGTGTGTGTGTGTGTGTGTGTGTGTGTGTGTGTGTGTGTGTGAAATATAAAAATCAAAAAAGTGTGTGTGAGTGTTTCTGCATGTGTGTGTGTGTGTGTGTGTGTGTGTGTGAAATATACAGTATCAATGTACTATGTTAGTTCCTGCTGTTGTGGCCTTGATGGTGATGCTGGCAAGCAAAGGTCATCCTTTCCTACATGCTGCAAGAGACTATTCATATCATAGAAGGGCATTCTTAGCTGCATGGCAAAAATGGACATCTTCCTATAAGATAGGGGTAACAGCTGTCAGCAGTTCTCCAGACCACCCCTGGACTTACGATGCCGATCTACCACCACACGTGTGGCCACCTAGTCTGTTCAGCAGAAATGAGAGGTGCATAATCGTCAGGTGTAGTCAGTTTTGCATTTTGCACTCTGACTGACTGGTGGCAAACGCTCAGCCTCCTAACACAGTTACAGCTTTCTGTCCTGTCCCCCTCCCTACCCCCACTTCACCCCTTCCCTCCCATCGCCCCCGGCATTGAGAATGCCATGGAATCATCAAAGTTTGTGTGGGTCCTGTAGAAGTGTCCTGGTCCATCGGAGAAATCAAGATGCAGCACGGGAAAGTTGTGTGGAACCATACAAATGTTCTAATCCATATTATAACATGTTCAGAGTGTATTGAACAGAGCCGTATCAAACAGTTGTTAATCCTATGATGGGATCTTGGTAAGGCGTCAGACTCTTGTTCCAAGAGCCGAGGTTTTGCAGTCAGCACGAAGGAATCTTCCTCACCTTCACTCTTCAACGTCTTCCTGGACAGAATCATGTCTGATGATCTGGAAGAACTTGAGGGAACAGTTGGCATTGGGGAGGTGGAGGGTGGGGTGGGTGATTGATCAATCATCAATCTCCATTTTGCTGACGACATTGATGGTTGGCAAAGAACAAGAGGTGGCGGACCTGGGTGACCGTCTAAACAGAACACCCAAGGCATATAGCATGGACATAAGAGCTGAGAGGATCAAAGTGATGACAATCAGCACCTGTGGCATCATCACAGACATTAAGATCAATGGACAGACGTTTGAGTCTCAAACAGTTCTCAAACCTGGGAGCCATTTTTCCAGATGAGGGTTCAAAGCCAGAAGTCCTTGCACGAATCGCATGGCCAACTGCAGCACTTGCAAGGTTGAACCTTATCTGGAAAGACAAGAACATCAGCACAGGCTCCAAAATCAAACTGATGCATATATTGGTCACTTCGATCTTCCTTTATGCCTGTGAACCATGTGCTCTCACAGCATTTCTCTCAAAGAAGAATAAATGCAGTGCACATGACAGCCTACAGCAGGATCCTTGGCATCTGGTACACAAGACTACGTCACCAACGAGGAGGAACTCCGCATCCATTTTGTGCCCAATTTGAGGAGGTAAGTGATTGTTCGTTCTTCATTTTCATTGTCTTGAACGTTGTTTGTCTAGCCTGAAGAAGACCAAAGAGGTCGAAACGCGTTGTGTTTTGTCTTGTGATATGCTTTCGTTTGGCGGCATAGTAATTTTTCTTTTAAGTTCAATTTCTGCCTGCAGTCACCTCAGTTTGAAACTGGCTGACAACCGTATAAAAGATGAAGCTGAGGTGACGTGGCCACGCCTGCAGTAGCTGTGGCCTTTCAGAAACATCCTCCAGGGCACAGTACGGCGAAGGGGAGGAAGACGGGGAAAACGATGAGAGGACAACATCAGGGAAAGGTCAGGTCTTGATCTATCGGTCATGCTGAGGGCAACAGAAGACACAGAGATATGGTGAGGACTGGTCGCGGAGTCAATTGAAACCCAACGATCTCTCTTCCCCTCCCCAGGTTACGGGATGGGTGTAGGTGCAGGTGATATACAAATGCCGACGCCCAAAAAGAAAATCTCTTCATTCCTGACTGTTTCAGGGGGAATCAAGTTACGGTGGATGCCCACCGATCCAGTCAGGTCAGGTGGAAGAGTTCAGTCCAGTGGTTGTAGTTGACGTCGCTTCGTTATAGATGACATTGGAGGATAAACGATTTTTAAAAACATTATTCATTTGTGTTTTTGCTCCTGAAAGCAAAACAGTTGCCATCCCCAGGAACACAGAAAAAACAGCTGTGATCTTTATGGAAAGAAAAGACACACACACACACACACACACACACACACACACACACACACACACACACACCAAATAATAAAAATGGTTAAAAAATGCTGAAGCTGAATTGGTGAGGTTTACGTCCTGTTGACCAGAAGCCCTTAAAAGGACATGATGTTCCAGACCAAAGTCTGTACCCCTTGTGGCAGGATGTCTGCTCTCTGGCACATGTCTGAGATTGGGTCAGAACAGGGGTTGTCCTACTTTTTGTTGCTGTTGTCATCCCAGACTGGGGTCTGGGTCCTCTTCCTTGTTCCCACTGAATCTCCGTCCAGTGCTGTGGTTCTGGTTCCGTGTCACCCTGAAAAGAAAAAGAAAAGAAAAAGGCAGTGGATGGGCATCGGCATCCAGGATGAAGTCCGCCTGTCATTGAATGCAACGAGTTCAGGGCCGAAACACTTGGTTGAGAGAGCTTTCTGCTCTGATGACCTTCTGCTGTCCAGCTATCACTAGAGTTTCTACAATAATACAGCTGCTATAATGGCGCATGGGTATTGCCTTCCTCACCAGCAGACCTCATCACATAGCGTTTGTCCTGTCGATACATTAAATGGATTATAAAATGGACAAGAGGCTGAATCAGAGAACTGGGTCATTTATATCGTTTTTTTCGCTAGTACAGGTTGTATCGATATGTGAATAAGATTACGCGCCTGGACGAATTCTGAATCTGTTAGTAAGAATCAACAGTTTTTTTTTTTATTTTGTGTGTGTTGATAGTAGAA
>JADBJO010001099.1:291724-294224 GCA_016801955.1 Conus betulinus
GGTATTTATACAGTTTAGTGTTCAGCAGGAAAAAGGCAAGTTGTTGGAGGGTAAATTTGATGATCAGGGGAAGCCACTCTTACGAGGTAACAAAAACCAGGTACGTAGAAAGAAAGGGGAAAAAGATTTTTGAAAAGGTTTTTTGAATGGTTATGGGTTAGGACTAGTGTTAGATTAGTTAGGGCTAGAATCGGGTTAGGGGGCCGGAATAGCCCAGCGGTAGAGCGCGCCGGACTCGTAATCTTGGTGATCCTGGGGTTGTGGGTTCAAATCTCCGCCGGGTCGTTTCAGTGCAGGGGGATTTTTCCCTCGGAGTTAACATTGGTTCTGACTCCATTTCTCATACAGTCCTTCGAATGAGACTATAAACCGAGGTTCCGTGTGTGAACGCATGCACAACATCCTGCACTCACATAAAATCCCATCACCAACTTTCGGAAGAGAAGGCCAGTTTGGCCGTTGGTATGGATGACACGTTACACATAGCATGCACCTTCCCCGAAGTTGGAGTATGGCTGCCTTAATGGCGGATAAAAAAAAAAAAAAACGGTCATACACACAAAACTCCACTCCCTTTGTTGGGTAGATGGGATTAATACTTGTCTATCTAAGCAGGGAGTGTCTGCAGGAGTATCAACCTGCGTACGCAGAGAGAGAGAGAGAGAGAGAGATCAGGTTAGGGTTTAGGGTTAGGGCTACAGTTAACTTTCGGTTGATGCGCGAAAAAAAATAAAGATCTGACAAACTTGCACATTTTTCATACTCGTTCCCAAGTGCCTCATTCAAAATTTTCTTCATCCCACGCTGAAGGCTTTTTTTTTATGGACCAGAAACTTTTTCGACACATCTGCACACCTAGTCCATAACCTTTCTCCCTCCCCTCTCTATCCCTACCCCCTCCCTCCCCATCCAACTTTCTCCCCATTCCCCAAACTCGCCATCTGTACACACACACACACACACACACACACACACACACACACACACACACACACACACACGAGCTGTGACGTCACCGGTGTTTACGACAACCCAAACCCCGTTTCCGGCAGGTTCCAGACTCGGCCATCCGGGAGTGCCAGAACTACACGGACATGAGCGGCAAGGAGTTCATGGACCCGGCCACCGACCGCACCACTGACCACACCGCCAAGAAGTCGCCCGCCTAACGTCACAGGGAGATGACGTCACCCAGAACACTGCCGGGACAACTGGAGACTGCGCGTACAGTGTCGGCGGATGGACTGGACACAGCGTATAGGACAGAGAGATTCATGAATGATGTAGTGCTTATTAATTTTGAAATTATTTCATTTTTTGATTTTGTTGTTGTTGTCGCTACTTTTGTGGTATGATTGTCCGCTTGCCTCCTCCATTTTCTCTCTCACCCTGTCTCCCTCTCCCCCTCCCCCCCTCCTTCCCGATAAACCTCACTCCCTTCCTTCTCATCCCGTTTGGCAAGCCAGTTATTGAAAAATGGCGGCCGGAAATGAAATGGAGTAATAAATAAATGGAACAAATCAGCAAATAAAAGACGCAAAAAGATATATAAATGAAAATGACAGCTAGATTGTATGTGTTCAGTGTATTTTAATGTATTTTAGATTTTTACAGGAAAGTCGTTTTTCGATGCAGATTCATTGGTCGTTTTTGATGATATTAAAACTGCTTTTAAAGGTCCTAAAAATGACTTCTTAACCGTGTGTTGAACATTAGATAGATTTTACCAAAATCATTTTAAGGGAGTGATTTTCAAGGAGAGTTTGGGGGGGGGGGGGGGGGGGGGGGGGGGGGGGGGGGGTTATTTCTTCACTCGGTTAGATGATTCACACAAAATTTGCTTTGATTCGTTAGATATTTTCAGAGACTTCAACCAACTGATTTCAGGATTTACAGAAAATGTCTTTGAGAGTTGATAGGTGTATTCCAAAACATCTGGATGTTTTTGCTTTTTTTGCCATAAGTATGTGGACTAAATTTTATAAAGTGCCTTTTAAATCGGTCGGATATCTAACACGCGTTTCTACATTGAGGAAACTGTAGTGGGTTTGCTTGCTTGAAAATAACGTGGGAATGTTGCAACCGTTATACCAGTGCGCTCTTTCCCCGAGTAGCTTCCCTTTATTAAAAAAAAAAATCTTCCCTTCCTTGATAAAAAAGTTGCTTCCATTTATGGCTTGTCGGATTTTGCTGTGGCTTTTTAACACTGTTCTTGCTTTTTAAGTAGAACGGTTGGGGGCCTGCATATGGGTTGACCTGAGACTAATTCCATTTTAAAATATGAGAAATGTCTTTGTGGGCTTGTTGTTGATTAATTCTCTGTCTGTCTGTCTGTCTGTCTGTCTCTCTCTTTCCTCCCCCCCCCCCCCCCCCCCCCCCCCTCTCTCTCTCTCTCTCTGTCATTTAGAACAGCAATAGGCGTTGAAACATTCATCATAGTAATTCTGTGGCGTGGTGTCTTGTAAAAATCGATATTTGTTTTTTTTTTTCTCTTTTTTAA
>JADBJO010001099.1:316724-324224 GCA_016801955.1 Conus betulinus
AGTCTTTGTAGCAAATTACGAAATAGGACATTCCTTGACTCAACTAGCGTGGGAACTACGGTCCGAGATTAACCCCTAACTGCCGAGTCCAAGTGTACCTTATATGCCGGGAATAGATTGCTGCACAGTCACTTTCTATGTTTACTTCACTGCGTTGTTATTCTTATAAACAACTCAGGACACAATCTCAGTATTCGGTCCACTGACTTGATAGATTGGGTAGATTGCTTTCAAACAATTTCAAAAGTATTAATGACCAATTTTCTTCCCTCAAAATAATTTATTGATAATCGTGTCATCAACCTGAGAAGTCTCTGGGCTTTGTGCGTACAGAATGCACACATTCTGGCCCGGAGAATTTTCGAGCTGGGGGCAGTAAGAGGGTTAAAATGGAACACAACAGAGATGCGAAAAAAAAAAAAAAAACTCACCCGTTTTGAAACGGGGAGAAGATTCGTTTCTGTCACCCTCCCTACTATCCTTGTTGAGAAAAAAAAAATCACAGAAGGTTGTCCTGTTTACCGCCAACATTTATCAGAAAGAACCGACAGAAAAATGTGTTAATTAATCAGTAATGTGTTCAAAGTGTCTAGAGCCCAACCACCATATTTTTTGTGTGCGTGTGAATGAGTTTGTGTATTTACGACCGCAAACAGACGGACGGGTCACTGGCGAGGAATTCGTGAGTTGACCGTTCGCCTGTCCCAGACCCTCAGCTCGTGCGAACACTTGACGATTCCCAACAGATTCAGAACACAGCAGTTTACTCACGGTCCAGGGAAATCGGGGGTTTAATGACAGCTGCATGATAATTTTGTGAAGAATTAGTGTATGATTGCATAAACAATGATGAACTCCATGAAAACACTGTTGGGGAATGTGAACTTACGCCATCTTAATTATTGTTTTTATTTGGCATACGGTTAGCCTGTAGTCGAAGAAAGAAAAAAGGAAACTCCCCCACACAGCTCAACGACTTAGACTTATCCATTGTAAAAGAGCCTAATAATGTATACCTTCAGAATGATTTATGAAGGACTCAATCGTCAGTTAGGACTGCTGGAGATGCAAAATAACGGAAAGGAGCTCAAATCAGATCAAGAGTTAAGTGGATTGAAGAAGGAGAGAGAAACACCAAAATATATTTATGTTGTCTGGAAAAGTCAGGAAATGGAAAATGTGATTACGTGTGTAAAATCTGAGTCGAGGTTTCACTGTCACCCCCCCCCCCCCCCCCCCCCCCCCCCCCCCCCCCCCCCCCCCCCCCCCCCCCCCCCCCCCCCCCCCCCCCCCCCCCCCCCCCCCCCCCCCCCCCCCCCCCCCCAAAGTAAAAACAAAAATTAATAACAGAACTGGGAAAACGTTTATATCACCAAAAGACTGATGCAGAAGGTGTGATGTTTAAAGTTTAATATGCGAAAATAAATGAATAAATAAATGATGAATAAAATGAAATGAAATATTAGCCAGGCGATTTTTGGCACAGGAAATCTAAACTTCACTTTCAATGAACGGGTCTGGCTTACAACGAGCATGACGAAAAAAAAAAAAAGAGAGAGGTAAGACTAGGTGAATGATGGAAAATATTGCATAATATTTACCCCACCACTACTAGTCTGCTGCAAAAGATGGGTGCGCACCATTCTTTTCATGTGTTCACTTGTTCGAACAGGGTGGATATTAATGAGCATTTCTCTTCCCCTCCCCCCCCCCCCTCCCCCAGTGAAACTGGTTTGGACAGACGCTGAGAAACCCTATCCCCCCCCCCCCCCCCCCCCCAAAGTAGCCTAAAAAAATTGCATTCATCAATAAGATGTTGTCAGGAATTGTGCCCAAGTTCCTGATGCTTTTGAATGTTTATTTGTGAGAGGGGGAGTGCGGAGAAAAACATGTTGGTTTTTAACTAACATCGTCTTGTTATGTACATGGCAGCACAGGGATGTCGCTATAGACCTCTTAGGCAGTCAGGGATCTCCTCAAATCATGAGCGACATGGTAGAGGGTGCTGTAAGCTGTGCAGTCCTTCAGTTGTCCCTCCCGAGCTTTTTCGGGCCTCCGTCAGAATTATGGAACCCATGAGCGTCAAGAGGCCTGTAAGAACAGGTCTCCATGTCAAAATGGTAATTTTCTCTTCTGTGAGCGACAAAAATCACCGTTTCCACATGAAAAAACAATTATCACCACTAGTTGCTCCCTTAACTGCTCGTTTTGCTGTCTTTTGGCCTTGCATGGAAGTCAAACATGATCATCATGAAACTGGAAGATCATTACTCATGAAAATCGATAATTATGACTCATAGAAACAGATCTTTATGGATAATGAAAACTGAACATTATTATCCCTCAAAAAGGGGGTAACTACGACCCAAGAAAAAGAGGCGACCTCAACTGACGGAGGTCATGACAGTTGACCCCTGTGGTCGTCCAGGTCTGTTCACACGAGGGGAAGAGGGTCACGAGCAGGTGCTTGACCTCACGCTCGATTTCCAACCAGCTCAGGAATTGAAGCCTAAGAGCAAACTCCCGCCCCGTTTCATGGAAAGCGTTGAGTATGTTGACATGCTCGAAGTAGACACACACACACACGCACGCACGCACACACACACACACACACACACACACACACACACACACACATACATACAGACGCGCGCGCGCGCGTGCGCGCGCGCACACACACACACGTACACACGCGCGAGCATACACACACAGAGACACACACAAGCACAGACACACACACACTCATACACACATACACATACACACATACACGCGCACACGCGCGCGCGCGCGCACGCACGCACGCACGCATGCACGCACGCACGCGCGCGCACACACACACACACACACACACACACACACACACACACACACACACAAAGCGAGGGTAGATGTCTTATCAGAGCGAATGTGAAAGGTGGTGTGTTCTACATTGAAGGAGAAGAGAGATGTGAACGGGAATGTGTTAGTTGTTGTTGTTGTTGTTGTTGTTGTTGTTTTGTTTCACCGGAAGCAACTGCTTTTTAATTGAATTGTGTCTTGTCCTGTGCTTTGTTTGTCAATGTCCTTGGCGGCAACTAACCCCCCCTCTTTTTAAATTTTGCTCCGTTCTCAGCCATCAGTCGCTCTATTTTGAAAAATTGAATTTGATCAGGTGTATACACTCTTGGGAACTTTGATTCGGAAAAAAAAAAAAAAAGAAAAAAAGAAAAGAAAAAAAAAAAAAAAAAGAAAGAAAGAAAAAAACAAACAAAACAAAAAACAGTACAGGGATAAACATCTCGGCGCCAGTAATGTCAATGCCGACACCTTTTAGATGTAAAGTAACCAGCTGCAGTTTTTTTTTGTTTGTTTGTTTTTTGTAGATGTGTAACACGTGATACGTGCCTGGGAGCTAGTTTATAAATTGGGAAGAAAGAGTGATTTTGCTTTATCATCATCATCATCATCATCATCATCATCATCATCATGATTATTATTAGTAGTAGTATCATCATCATCATCATCATCATCATCATCATCATCATCATATGATTATTACTATTAGTAGTAGTATCATCATCATCATCGTCATCATCATCATCATCATCATCATCATCATCATCATCTCATCATCATCATCATTACTATTATAGCCTTGTGTTCCTCATAGAATCTTTCCAGGATTGATTTTCTTTCTCAATGTAAGACTTAGAACACGGTTAAGTAACAAGAGAGAGAGAGAGAGAGAGAGAGAGAGAGAGAGAGAGAGAGAGAGAGAGAGAGAGAGAGTTTAAAAAGGAAATTGTTTGGAAGAGCTAACACTACACCACAACGAAATCAACAGGCACAAGACAATGACACTGGAGGAGCTTTGGTGGCGGAAGCTCAGATCTGATTTCATTTGTCCCTCCCGAAGAAGCCGCTGAGGCGAAAACTTGATTCTTATATTTTTTTTGAATTGAATTTGTTTTTCAAAAAAAAAAAAAAAAAAAAAAAAAAAAACCAAGAGAAAACCCACTTGTATCAAAAATTGTGCTATCCCCACAAAGACTTCTTTAAAAAGAATTCTGATAAACGTTTGTGTCATATTCTTCTTCTTCTTCTTCTTCTTCTTCCTTCTTCTTCTTCTTCTTCTTACTACTACTACTACTACTACTACTACTACTACTATCATCATCATCACTATCATTATTATTATCATTACTACTATCATTATTATTATTATTGTTATCATCATCACCATCATCATTATTATCATCATTATTGTTTGTTCTTGTGGTCATTATTAGATTTGTCAACGTGGGAAATGATCTTATAACCTCTTTTAAATCTCTGTCTGTCTGTCTGTCTGTCGCCATCTCCATCGCACCAGTCATTCGCTCGCCTATTGATCCAGCCATTTATAAAAGCCAGTCTGTCCGTATGTCTGTGTCTCTCTCCCCTGTCCCCCCCCCCCCCCCCCCCCCCTCTCTACACTAATGAAAAAACACCAGTTCTTTCTGACAGGGAGACAACTTGTCTTGTGTTCCTTTGTTTGTACCTTTGAATTACGTCCCTTGTGCTGAATGATCTGTCGAACTGACGAAAAACCTTTACCCGACATAAAAAAAAAACAGTGAGCGCTACAAAAGAAAATCCCCTCAGTGTATTTGCTTATCATCTTTACACTGTAATTCTTTGAAAATCTACTACAACCCCCACTACAATCCCACTGTTGACGTAAATATGAAAGCCGAAACGTTTTAAACGTCATCCAATCCAATCCACATGTAATCTTTTTCGATGAGGTGTGTAACGAAATGGACATAAAAACACGTCCTCCACACTGCTACCTACCGTCATGGCTGCGTTACACTCAATGGAAGACGGCATCTCTGCAGCGGAACACCCATCGTTCCTGGCTGTTAAGGTGGAGACTGCAACCATCAGCAAAAAGTCCTGGACAGGCAAATTGTGGGGGGGTTGTGGTTTGGGTTTTTTTGGGGGGGGGGGGGAATTTTGGGGACCGGAGCAGTCCCTCCCCGGGAGGGGGGGGGGGGGTCCCTCCCCGGGCAGGGGGGGGGGGGGGGGGGGGAAGGCATCCTCAACAACGCCCTGGGGGGGGGGGGTGGGGGGGGGGTGGGGGGGGGGGGGGGGGGGGGGGGGGGGGGGGGGGGGGGGGGGGGGGGGGGGGGGGGGTCTTGTTGGGGGGGTGTTTTGTCATCAGGGTGTCGGCCACTTCAGTCTCGTTCTGCTGCACGGGGAGAGAACCCCAGACCTCCAGAACTGCAAGAGTCTCAGGCTTCGACCGCAGCACAAAGGTATTATCCATCATCTCCAGCAGAGGACGAGACTGTAGATGGTGGAATTTTCCCGTCCTCACAGCAGGGACTTTTAGGGGACAGCTTGTGTATTAAGGCACGGGATGGGGGAGGACAACGTCAGCGCATGGACTGGCCTCACACTCAGCAACTGCCTAAGAGCGTCTGAGAACTTGGAGAGGCGGAGGAAGGAAGTTGGTTGCGAAGTCTTCTGTGGCGCCCCCACGGGCCTTCAAGACCCCGGGATGGGTAATAACACGTGTGTATTTAGGGATCATTTGTGTACTGTAGCAAGCTAGCCCCCCCCCCCCCCCCCCCCCCCCCCCCCCCTCCCCACCCCCCCCCCTCCCCCCTTCCCACCCCCTCCCTCGGGGTAGTCGTTTCTCTCTCAGGCAGGGAGTTTGAGTCAAGTTGTTCCATCAATTGTAGTCAGGTGTCTTCTTCTTCTTCTTCTTCTTCTTCTTCTTCTCTTCTTCTTCTGTCTTCGGAGATGCCTGGGGTGGTGATGATGGTGTCTTTGTTGCCTCGTTGCCTCCCCCCCCCCCTTCCCCCGTTCCTCACACCCTCCCTCCCCCCGAGGCCGTTTTCGTGCCGAGTGGCGGCCGTCCCGCGCCGCCTGAGGCCGACCCATGAAACATGAACAGGCCGGACAGCCGTCGCCAAGCCGCTGCCAAGATCCGGAGATCCACGTCCACTCTGTGCCCGCGATGGGACGTTCCCCCACCACCACCACCCCTTGCCCAAGGGGGAGGCCCCTCCAGGCCCATGCTGGTCGTGGGTGAAGTCGCAGAGAAGAACTAGCGCCTCGTCGCCCGAACTTCCCCACAGCCTCAAGAGCCTTTCCCCCAGGGCGATACAGACTGGATCCCCCGTCGTCACCGCTGATGCGGGGAAGGTAGGCTGCGCCGTCCTGTGTCCTGGTCTGCCACCTTGACGCCTTCCTTCCGTTTGGTAACGCGTCACCTCCCAGCAGGAGTGATGGATGGGCAGAGAGACTGCGAACCGGGAAGGTATCATCCACTCCCAACATCTCCATCACTTAAAAAAACAGATGTCAGTTCCTAAGCTACACCGCTTCAACATCCAGTCAAAGGACCCCGAGAAACCGCTCGAGGTTTATATGGCAGCACACTGAGCTTCAAAAGCCCATGATGCCTTTTTTTCTTTTGACGTCAGGAAAAGAGCTGTTGACTCTTAAGAAAAACGGGTTCGTTTCAGCTATCCTCCCTGAGAACCATAACTGTTTTCACTGGTATGATAGCTGTTTTCCTCTTTTCCCCTGAGAGTCACCAGCTTCTAAGGAAAGCCAGTTATTATCGGTGTCATCCATAAGGATCACTACTGGGTTGTGTTTTTTTTTCTCTCCTATGTTCGCAGGGAAAACGGTTATCATCCTCATGGAAAACAACGGAAATAGGAAGCAACTTCTGATCCTCAGCGCAATATGTTTTCCCCTCTTTTTTGTTTTTGTTGTTTGTTTTTGTTGTTGTTGTTTCTGCTACGTATCAGTGATACAACTGCGCATGTGCTCGTCCTGGTGAACAGCAATCGTGGCTGTTTTTTTTTTTTTCTTTCCTAGACAACGACGTATCCCTTGCGATAATACTTGAGTTTCTTTTCTCAGAGAAAAAACAACATGGATCACAGTGACCACCCTGGCGAAATAGGGAGGGAAAGGGGGGGGGGGGGGGGGGGGGGGGGGGGGGGGGGGGGGGGGGGGGGGGGGGGGGGGGGGGGGGGGGGGACGATTGAGAGAGATCTAAGGGAAAACAGTTCTTATGCCTGGGAAAATAATTGTGATCCTCAGGATAGTAACTGTGTTCTCTCTCTCTCTCTCCTCTCTCTCTCCTCTCTCTCTCTCTCTCTCTCTCTCTCTCTCTCTCTCTCTCTCTCTCTCTCCTCTCTCTCTCTCTCTCTCTCTCTCTCTCTCTCTCCAGCACTGTACATACAATACAATACAACGCAAACACAACGCAACACAACACAGCACGAAACAGTACAATACAGTTTTGTAGTGGTATTTTCCGGGAGAATCGTTTCTATCTATTTTCTGGAGGACTTCAGACATTATCAACTTTAGACGCTGGTATGGTGACATAGTTTATCCCTATTTCACCCAAATGTTTTTGCATAGCCAAGGAGAAAGAAAGAAAGAAAGAAAGAAAGAAAGAAAGAAGGAAAGAAAAGAAAGAAAGGAAAAGAATCCGCGGCACTGTTA
>JADBJO010001099.1:329224-334224 GCA_016801955.1 Conus betulinus
GTTGTCGGGGTTGTCCCAGGGGATAAAGTCCTGGGGGCTGGCGTCCAGCACCACGCAGCCCTCAGGGACGTGGAGGAGGAGGCTGGTGTTGGCAGGCTGTGGGGGGAGGAGGTGTAAAGGGGGAGGGATGCTAGATCCATGACTGTGTGGTGGTGGTTGCCGTTGTCTGGCGTGTAGGGCGGGTGTCGAGCTCTGTGGAACCAACCCCCCAACCTTTTCTGTGACGATAATTTTTTTTAAGAATTATTATCAGTTTACATCTCAAAAACGTGCTGTTAAGGTTAGAGTATGTTCGAATGTGTGTGTGTGTGTGTGTGTGTGTGTGTGTGTGTGTGTGTGTGTGTGTGTGTGATGTGGAAGTCCGCCGTTCTGGTTCTGTCGGCGCGGCATCTTCTATCGGAGGATGCGACTGGGGGCCGGAATAGCTTAGTTGGTAGAGCGCAGGACTCGTAATCCAAGGGTTGCGGGTTCGAATCTCCGACGGGCCGTTTCGGTACAGGAGGATTTTTCCCTCGGAGTAAAGATTAGTTCTGACCCCATTTCCCATACAGTCCTTGAATGGACCATAAACCGAGGTTTGCTGGTGTGAACGAACGCTTAACATCTTGCACACACGTCAAATCCCATCACCAACTTTCGGAGGAGAAGGCCAGTGTGGCCGTTGGTATGAATGACACGTTACACATAGCATGCACCTTCCCTGAAGATGGAGTGTGGCTGCCTTAATGGCGGGATAAAAAAAAAGGTCATAAACACAAAACTCCACTCCCTTTATTGGGTAGATGGGATTAATCGTTGCCTGTCTATACAGGAAGTGTCCGCAGGAGTATCAGCCTGCGTATGCAGAAGAAGAAGAAGAAGAAGAAGAGGAGGATGCGACCAAAGTCCTAAACTATGCAGCCGACTGTCTTCTTCTTCTCTTCTTCCGCGTTCGCAGGCTGACACTCCTGCGGACACTCCCTGTATAGAGAGGCAAGTATTAATTCCATCTACCCATCAAAGGGAGTGGAGTTTTGTGTGTATGACCGTTTTCTTTTTATCCCGCCATTAAGGCAGCCATTCTCCAACTTCGGAGAGGCAGCTGATTGTGATTACTGTGATTCTCTGCTTTTCGCTGGCTGCCGGAAACATTATGTTCATAATCAGAAACGTAGTTAGGCTCAGAATCAAAAACTTACCGTGAAAATATTTCGACACCGTCGCCCTGTCTTCTTCAGCTCACTGTTGCTGGTGTGGCAGGCCACGGTTTCAGCCCCGAATAACCAAGATCTTATCTACAGAGCCCTTCCTCACGTAAAGAAAAGTTAAAGCCATCGAAATCAAGACCAGACGCCCCAGCCTGAACAGAGATCAAGGCTTTGAACTTCCCCCCATCTACAATCGGATCCTGACAACCGCTCACCCCACACACAACAGTCGCCCCACCAGGCCTCGCTGCCACAACAGCAACAGTGAGCTGAAGAAGACAGGGCGACCCTGTCGAAATATTCTCCAAGTAAGTTTTTGATTCTGAGTCTAACTACTTTTCTAATGTCGAATCCAGAATCCTATATTCTTGTCATGTTCGTAAGGTACAGAAACACACACTGAGGCAGTCAGACTGATTTCATGAGGACCTCAATCCACTCACGTGTCTGTGTCCTCTCCATCCTCTCTTCACTGACTTCCTGTTCGAACGCGAATTGATTGTAAAGCAGATGCGTTTTAATCGCCTTGGGCGGTTGGGGGGATTTTTTTTTGCCCCAGGATTCCGGATGAATTTGTGCACAAACTACTTTGCAAAAATACCAGTGAACACCCGCAAAACAATGTGCATACTGACTGCAGATTTTACATGATAAACTTCACACAAACACGCAAATCTGATTTTACTCACTAAACTTGAACATACAAGCAAATTCGATTTTACTTCACTAAACTTAACAAGTAGTAAATTTGATTTTACTGACTAAACTTAACAAACAAGTAAATTTGATTTCATTTACTAAGCTTAAAAAAAAAGTCAATTTTAATGTACAACCAGTGTGTCTTTTTCACACTTGTAACAGCGTGAAAAAAGCACAGTGCAGTGCAAATTGGTCTGGCAGCAGGCAGAGTGTGAGATGGTGATGGACGGAAGGGGGGAATAAGCAGCCTGGGCCAGCACATTGTACTACGCCTCTTATGAACTAGCGGTCAACGGCTGTTCTTCTCCTTCTTCTGCGCACGCAGGCTGGTACTCCTGCGGACACTCCCTCTAAGGACAGGCAAGGATTAATCCCATCTACCCAACAAAGGGAGTGGAGTTTTGTGTTTATGACCTTTTTTTTTTTATCCCGCCATTAAGGCAGCCATACTCCATCTTCGGGGAAGGTGCATGCTATGTGTAACATGTCATCCATACCAAACTGGCCTTCTCTTCTGAAAGTTGGTGATGGGATTTTACATGCTTGCAAGATGTTATGCGTGCGTTCACACACGGAAACCTCGTTTTTATAGTCTCATTCGAAGGACTGTATGGGAAGTGGAGTCAGAACTAATGTTAACTCCGAGGGAAAATCCCCCTGTACCAAAACGGCCCGTCGGAGATTCGACCCGCAACCCTTGGATTACGAGTCCGGCGCTCTACCACTGAGCTATTCCGGCCCCCAACGGCTGTTTCGACTGACGTAAAATGATGACTGATAGAAGTCCACAGTATGCGGTTATGAAACGTTCTTGCCGAGGGGGAGAGTCGCATGCTTGCAAACTAAAATATGAAAAAAAAAGATGTCAAAACAGGATTCACTGGTGTCCTCCTCAGTGTCTCACTTTGCTTGCTCTTTTGCAAGACGAGAGTGAGTGAGAGTGAGTGAGAGAGAGAGAGAGTGAGACAGAGAGAGTGAGCGTGAGACGAGAGAGAGAGAGTGAGAGAGAGAGAAAGAGAGGAAGAGAGTGAGAGAGAGGAGAGAGAAGAAAGAGAGAGATGAGGAGAGTGAGAGTTGAGGAGGAGAGGAGAAAGGAAGAGAGGGGAGAAGAGAGAGAGAGAGATGAAGAGAGTGAGAGAGGGAGAGGAGAGAGTGAGGAGAGAGAGAGAAGAAGAAGGAGAGGAAAAGTGAGAGAGGGGGGCACGCGAGAGGAAGAGAGAGGAGAATGAGGAAAGACGGGAAAGTGAGAGAGAGGAGAATGAGAGAGAGGAGAAAGAGAGATGGAGCGAGAGAGGAAATAAGAGATAGAAGGAGGAGAAGGGGGGGGGAACAGGAGGAGGAGGAGACCGGGAGAGAGTGAAGAGGAAGGGAGGGAGAGCGAGACAAAGAGAGTGAGGAAAAGAGAGGGAAAAGAAGATAGAGGCGTGAGACACGAGAACCGAGGAAAAAGGGGAGTGAGAGGGAGAGGCGAAGAGAGTGAAGAGAGAAAGAGAGTGAGGGAGAGAGTGAGTGAGCAAGAGTGAGAAAAGAGAGTCAGTTGAGCGCAGTAGAGAAAGAGAGAGAAAGAGCGAGTGAGAGAGGAAACGAGAGAGAGAGAGTGAGAGAAAGAGAGTGGAGAGAAAGAGAGAGAGAGAGTGAAAGAGGAGAGAGAAAGAAGAGAGAGGAGCGAGAGAGAACTGGTGGAAGAGAGAAGAGTAAGACGTGAGATGGATCATAATAATAATCAAACGGATGTGTGTGTGGTTGTTTCCAAACGATCGGCCACTATTTTCAAAGAGAAACCAGCTCTCGACGAAAGTTTTCTAAAGCTTGACGTCTCTGTGCTCCACAGCGCGCGCGCGCGAGCGCGTGTGTGTGTGTGTGCGCGCGCGCGCGCGTGCGCGTGCGTGTGTAAAGGGGCAAGAAGGGGACAATGCGTTCGGTGATGGTAAGAGGCGAGGGGGCTGGGGGAATGGGGTGGGGGGGGGGGGGGGGGGGGGGGGGGGGGGTAGTGGGGGGGGGGGGAGTAACTAGCACGTGACGAGGTGTCTGATAGTCAGTATCGGTGTTTCAGTTTCATCAAGGTGTCACTGAGCGCGGACAAGTCCATATACGCTACACCACATCGCTAAGTCTTCGAAGACAACATTGCGCATGATTTGATAAATCTGATTAAATACATCGATTAAATAAATCTGATTAAATACATCATTGTATGTGCCGGCAGGGCAGGCAGAGAGCAACAGGTGGTCTAGTGGTCGAATACTCGCCTGCCACACGGGTAACTCCAGGTTCGATTCCCGGCAAGTCAGTATGAAGAAAGTAAGAGTTCAGCCTTCCCCACCGCGGGTCATGCACGATTAACTGCTGGTAGCGAGCAACAAGAAAAGGGGGGGTGGGGTGGGGGGGGGGGGGTGGGGGGGTGAAACGAGACACTAGAGGGAAGGACACTAAATAGAGGGAAGGAAACTAAAGTGAGTGTGGAAAGGGGGGGGGGGGGGGGGGGGGGGGGGGGGGGGGAGGGGGGTCAGTGGTATATACAACGGCCAAACCTCGGTCTGGACCCCTGGGGTAGCGCCGAAGGGTGATGGTTTTTGATCACGAAGAACTCCGAGAAAACATAAAAACTCGATCTTTTTGTATGGTGTATAAAATCGGTCTTACTTTTTTACACCTTTTTTTTTTTGTTGTTGTTCGGTTGTATTTTGTTGTTTTCGGTGTAAACGCTGAAGCCTGTTTTTTGTTTTCTTCACAAACCAGTTATCGTTAATAATACTCCTCGCTGAAATCTTCCGTGTCATGAGCTTGTTTAATATAGCGCAGTGATTTGGAATTTCAGTCTGTGCAAACGGGTCTTTTCTCTTTGAGATGCCACAACAGATACAGCGTGTGTGACTTTGACGCCGGCAGATATAGTACAGTGGATGTGTCTAGAGGATGGACAGGGGTGGGTGGGGGGGGGTGGGGGGAGGATAGAGAGGGAGGTGTGCAGGGAATTAGGGGCGAGGGGGATGGGGATTGTGTTGATTGTAGAGAAGATGAATATAACGGCACGGAGTGCTCTTACTTTTCTTAGTGCTAACAAAAGTTCTTTCGCAGAGGCAGAAGCTTTTTTTTTTTTCTTTTTTAAGGCTG
>JADBJO010001099.1:339224-341724 GCA_016801955.1 Conus betulinus
GCCGATTGATATTGTACAGCACATCATCAACATTTCTCTTGGCGATTGCTATTGAAAAGTAGACATCAAATCTTGCTGATGGTATTGCGAAGCAGACATCACCATTTTCTTTTTGCTGACATGGTTTTGTACGCCAACAGCAGACACGAGAAAAGGTCCACTTAGCGAGTAGACGTAAAAAAAATCCCTCCCCTCTTTACCTCCCCCCTCCCCCCTTCCCCACATACTCACCAGAGGCACATTTACAGGGCGTGTATGTGCGTACTCTGTTTAAAAACCGGTTTGAACCGGACGGGGAGCAATTTGGACGCCATTTTGGATGGCCGGGGGGGGGGGGGGGGGGGGGGGGGACGCTAAAGGCAGCCAGTCTTTTGAGATGTATCTGCAGGGAGGGTGGGTGACTGGTGTGAGAGAGATGACGGATGGCCCTGTACTATCACGATCGCCTGTGACTATTTCCGTCATCTTTATCACGATGTGGTGCCAATGCCTACCAGCCACGACTAAAAAAAAAAAAAGAGAGAGAGAGAGAGAGAGAGAGAGAGAGAGAGAGAGAGAACGAAATGTTATTTTACCGGGATAATGAAATAAGCAACACAAATGTTTTTTAATTTCCCACCCAGCCGTGGGTGAGAGAGAGAGAGAGAGAGAGAGAGAGAGAGAGAGAGAGAGAGAGAGAGAGAGAGAGAGAGCAAGATAGAGAGAGAGAGAGAGAGAGGAGGAGAGAGAGAGGGGAGGGACGAGGAAGAGAAAGAAAGGAAGTAAAAAAGGAAATAATGTCAGCACAATCGCTTCATTAATGTTCATCCGGGAGAGACCTGGGAAAAGTGTGGTGCGTGTGTGGGAGAGGGTCAAAGGGGCGGGGGGTGGGGGGGGGGTTGAGTTGGGGGGTGTGAGAGTGGGGATAGTGGTGGACCGGATATTTCAACACCAACAGCCAACCGACAGTGCTCGCCCTTGAGGAAGAGGTTTGCGAAACGTCATGTCAGCCGTCGGTGGCGGCAACATCAACCCAAACCCTCTGGCGTCTAGCGTAGCTTCTGCGTCTTTACGTCAACATCTCGACTTCAGATGGGGGAGGCGATGCTGCATGGGGGCTTGCTGGGTGCGTGGAGGGTGAAGTGGAGGGGGGTGGATAGGAGGGAGAGAGAGAGAGAGAGAGAGAGAGAGAGGGGAGAGAGAGAGATGATGATGATGATGATAATCTTTATTTCCAAGGGTAACAGATAAGCAAACACATGCTTTTTTTCATCCGGCCCTTGCCCCGTTAAGGGACTAAGTATGACTAGCGACTAAGACTTACAAAACATTTAACAAACACACATATCTTCATAACATTAAAAAGTTCATCCATTATAGTTAAGGTTACAAAACATTTAACAAACACACATATCTTCATAACATTAAAAAGTTCATCCATTATAGTTAAGGCGTAGATGACTTTAATAGGAAAAAAAAACAGAGAGAGAAACGATTGAAACAACAAACAAGAATAAAGATTACAAAGAAGAAAGGAGTCAACACACACAAATATGGGATAAGTGATCCTCTTATCGAGGAGAGAGAGAGAGAGAGAGAGAGAGAGAGGAGAGAGAGAGAGAGAGAGAGAGAGATGCATTCCTTTTGTAAAAAAAAAAAAAAATATATATATATATATATATATATAATAATAATAACATACAACAAACTGCTAAGGGTAATAATTAGACAACTACAATGCATCAATAATATCAACATTTTTATGTGGTTATAAGGGCAAAACGAGAACGAACGGTACTACAATCAGTTATCAGTAAGCAGCAATGAATGCCTAGCATCAATATCATAACACTTATTTTTCATGATGTGCGAGAGAGAGGAGAGAGAGGAGAGAGAGAGAGAGAGAGAGAGAGGGAGAGAGAGAGAGAGAGAGAGGAGAGAGAGAGAGAGAGAGAGAGCTCAGAACGAGAGAGAATGCTTTCATCGAGAGAGGATCGTGATTGAAGAGAGGAGGAGAGAGAGAGGAGGGAGAGGAGAGAGAGAGAGAGAGAGAGAGAGAGAGACTCCGAGAGAGGATAGAGAGGAGAGGAGAGAGAGAGAGGGAGAGGGAAGAGAGGAGAGAGGGGGGGAGAGGAGAGGAGAGGAGAGAGGGAGAGAGAGAGGAGAGAGAGAGCTCGGAAGAGAGAGAACTCAGAAAACTTTCATCGACAGGGATCGAGATTTAACGCCGGAGAGAGAGAGAGAGAGAGAGAGGAGAGAGAGAGAGAGAGAGAGAGAGAGAGAGAGAGAGAGAGAGAGAGAGAGAGGAGAGAGAGAGAGGAGAGAGAAGAGAGAGAGTGAGAGAGAGGAGCTCGGAACTCCGAAATCTTTTATTCAATCAAGGATCAAGATTTTAGACAGAGCCCGTTCCTCCAATCATGTCCTTGCCAAGCTAAACCATACCATGAGATTTAACGCCGGAGAAGGAGAGAGAGAGAGAGGAGAGGGGGGGTGGTGGTGAATGTGATGAAGGTGAGGACAG
>JADBJO010001099.1:346724-351724 GCA_016801955.1 Conus betulinus
TGGGCTGGCACACACACACACACACACACACACACACACACACACACACACACACACACACACACACACGCATGCGCTCACACATTCTCACTAACATACATACAAAAGTGTGTCCATCGTCAAGTTTTGCGTCTCAGCTTATTCGTTCAATTTTAAACAGGGCTGGGACAGATCATCGTAAGAAGTAAAATAAAGTAGTATTTACCTATTGTTTTGTCGAAAACGTATTATGTTAATTACTTAGTTTCCTTTTTCTGATAGAACTGGCCTCTGCTATAAACTTCGCAAGTGATTGGAGCGATTCTTCGTCTTCAATGCATAACAATCCACATAGGTCATTGCGGACTGCAACATTTGTTTCGAAAACTTTACATTTACTTCTTAAGTCTTTATACAACTCACAATGAAACAGAAAATGTTCTTCATTTTCTTTGAAGGCATGATTTTTATCTGAACAAAAGCTACACAAATTGTTGATGTTATCGCTATAGCACCATCTCTTATCATCCAAGAGTTCGGTTTCTAAATCTCACTAACATGCTCCTATGCCACTTAGTTGTAACTAATAACAGATATTTTTCGGTCTGGAAAATACTTTTAAATGAATGAAACCAAGAATATCTTTCATTTTCCTCAATTTTGGAGTGCCAATTTGTTTAAAACATGATACATACGATCGTTGAATTCTGATATAAATCCCTTTCATTACCTACCTCTTGACAAAGCCAAGCAAGACCAAACCCTTTCACAATAAGAACATGTTTTACTTGACAGACCCAACTGGCTTTCCCTGTCTGAGAGAGAGAGAGAGAGAGAGAGAGAGAGAGAGAGAGAGGAGAGAGAGAGAGAGAGAGAGAGAGAGAGAGAGAGAGATTGAACAAGATGCTTATGACCTTTTGAGCTTTGTGTAAATCATAACTATCAACTTGTGTGTATGTGTGTGTGTGTGTGTGTGTGTGTGTGTGTGTGTGTGTGTGTGTGTGTGTGTGCCTTTTCTTTCTTTTTTTTTTTTTCATTTGTTTTGTTTCGTTTTGCTTTTTGGTGTTGTGTTTCCCGGACAGAAAGCTAGCCAAGTATGGCGGCACGACGGCCAGCTAACGGCTGAGTACGTCCGGTTCGTGTGGAAGGTCAGAGGTAGGTCAAGCTTTCCTTGCATGCTCCACGTCCACTTCACAATGGTCAGTAACAAGACAGACAGAGAGAGAGAGAGAGAGAGAGAGAGAGAGAGAGAGGGGGGGGGGGGGGGAGGGGAGGGTAGGACGAAGGAAAGAGAGGGAGGGAGACGGAGAAACCCGGCAAACATGCGTACTATACATACACTCCTTCTTCTTCTTCTTCTTCTTCTTCTTCTTCTTCTTCTCTCTGTGACGCTCAAAATTACATACCACTATCTCCTTCGCGCGCGAGCTCCCTCCCACCCACCCACCCACACACACGTGTCTCGCTGATGAGTCCGATCCAGCGGACGAAAGGCCTAGGAGCAGGCAATACAAGTAGATCTGCCTTCGAGAGGGATTACGATGGTTCCCTCATGCACCTAATGAAGAGTTTTCATATTCAGTCTTTACCAAGTCATTACTGTGATGACAGAGGGGTTGTTGGCCTGTGTTTGTTTTCCCCCACTATTAGATTGTTCGTCTTGATATTTGTCTGAGTTATTCAAGTTTAAAAGGCTGTGCCAGTTTTGAATAAAAGTTACTCTGAGTCAGGTTTTCTTATGGGAGCAAGAGTTACCCTACGTGTTTATTGTTTATCGTTCCCTGCCTCATTTATTTCAATTTCGTTTCATTTAAATCGAGGTTATTTGTATTTGTTCCTGTCCGTCTTTGTATTTGTAATTTGATCTCCCTTGCATCCTTGGGTGGATCCTCAGGCGTAGGCTCAAAGATTGTCCCGTACATTTTAGACTGTTTACATAATGTTTTTAGTCTTTCAGCAACTTTTTTTTTCTCCCCACACTTTCATTTTGTTTCATTTACCACTCTTCGCTGGCTGCTTTGGGGGGGTGCTGTTGGATTCGTTTTTGCGCCGTGGCGAAGTGGTTAGCGTCGCGGACTCCCGGCTGGGAGGTCGTGGGTTCGAATCCCATCAGAAGTCATGTGGGTTTTTCTGCCCCGACGGGCTCCTACCCAGAGTTGAGTTTTGCTGCGGGCTCAGTTGGGAAGACTGGGACCACACAGTCGAGTTTCATCCACTTAATGGATGCGTTTCTGAGAGTGTTGCTCAAATTTCCTGACCAACACTGCAGGTGCCTGTATCTCTCGGGCCTGGGTTGACGCCGGGGATATATTGATGAAAGGAAGCGTAGAGTACAGCCCTGTCATGTAGTTTCAGTCCGAAATGGAAATCCGTAGCATCATCTTAATCATCCTCATTCTCATCGATCAGCAAAAAAAAAAAGTCTCAAATTCTGTGGCCCTTCATGCCCTGCTCTCATGGTGACCTCATTTCGATGTCCTCTCCACGTCTGTGGCCTTGGTTTGGTTTCCGTCGGGGTCACCGGTATCGGCGAGTCCATGGGGGGCTGTCGTTGGACGGACGTGGTGGCGCCTCGGAGGGAGAGCTCACTCACGCCGGCTCCGCGACTAAGCATTATTGTCGTCAGTAGGGGGCTTAGTAGGTGGTGTCCTGCGTATGTTAGATCAGAACAGGCGCCACTGAACACCACTGAAGTGACTCGGCAGCAGTGCAGTGTCTCCTCGGTGGGTTGCCTCTTGACGGCTTGACATTGACTGCTCCCTGTGGATTGCCGGTGCCGGGGCTGCAGCGGGGCCGACCGGGCTGTGGCTGTGGACGGGGTGTCGGAATGAGCGGCGTGGGTGCACTGCCTCTGAGGTGGCGCAGAGGTGGGACACTTCAAGAGGGATTACGATGGTTTCCTCATGCAGCTAGTGAAGAGTTTTCATATTCAGAATATATTTTAAAATTTTATGGTCCCATTTTTGTCATCTTCAACTCCTTCTTCCCCCCTCCTTAAGTTCAAATCTTTGCCAAGTCGTTACTGTGATGACAGAGGGGTTGTTGGCCTGCGCTTGTTTCCCCCCCCACTATTAGATTGTTCGTCTCTGTATATGTCTGACTTAATTCAGTTTAAAAGGCTGTGCCAGTCTTGAATAAAACTTACTCTGAGTTAGGTTTTCTTGTGGAAGCAAGAGTTGCCCTACGAAGCAAGAGTTGCCCTACTTGGTTACTCTTCCCTGCCTCATGTCATTTCAATTTCGTTCATTTTTTAGTTGTCCTGAGTGTTTCGTTATTTGCCTGAAGAAGACCCAAGAGATCGAAACGCGTCGTGTTTTGTCTTGTGATTCGTTTGTCTACGTTGCTCGTTCATTTTCGTTGTCCTTAGTGTTGTGTATCTTGCCCAAAGAAGACCTAAGAGGTCGAAACGCGTTGTGTTTTGTCTTGTGATTCGTTTGTCTTTTTTTTTTTTTTTTTTTTTTTTTTTTTTTTTGGGGGGGGGGGGGGGGGGGGGGGGGGGGTCAATGAGCTATCAGTTACATTTAAAACTCATCTTGTTTGTTTGTTTTGTTTTAGCAGGATATCCTAGGGAGAGGGATCAAGTATGTGTGTGGGGGGGGGGGGGGGGGGGATGGGGGGGAGGGGGGGGGGGGATGGGGGAGGGGGGGGGGGGGGGGGGGGGGGGCGAGGGGAGTTGAGATCTTTCTTTCGCCGTTTTAATCAGTTCCTTCTTTCCTTCCGAATCCTTGTCAGAGTCGATGACCTGTACTTGTCTTACGCTGCTGTGTACGGGGGACTATCGAGTCTAGTACTTTTTTTTCCCCTGCCATGACATTTCTGTATCATTTGTAGGTTGTAGTTTCTTGAAAACAACACTACACACACGCACGTAAGCACGCACGCACACACGCGCGCGCGCGCACACACACACACACACGCACACACACACACACACACACACACACACACACACACACACACACACACACACACACACACACACACACACACACACACACACACACACACACACACACACACACACACACACACACACACACACACACACACACACACACACGCGCACGCGCGCGCGCGCGCGCGCATACCCACACCATCACCACCACCGTGATGTAACTACGCTTTTTTTTTTTGTCGTCAGCTTGACAAAGTTCTGCTTACTACTATGTTGCTCTTGAACGATGACCAGATCTGACTTTCTATGTAGTTCTTCTGTAGTTCTAGCCGTGTCCGTTTGTAAAATCCCCTAAAGTTCCGTGGCAACGTGGAGAAAATGGAACCACCTTCCAGCTGAAGCAGCAGCAACAGCCTCGCTGGAGGGCTTCAAATCCTGGATATATAACCCCCTCCCCCCTTCCCTACCCCTTCCCCTGTACCCCCCTCCCCCTCTCACGCACCTATTGTCCTTCCCACCCACTGAACAGAAGGGACTACCCTTGGCCCCTCCTAGAGGCCTGAACATGTTAGTGGGGGGCCGCAAGCCTTTCTTCCCTTCCCCAAACCACTTCAAGCTGTTGATCCCGGCAGCATCTTCATATATATTCTGTTATTACCGGAAGCCCTTCTTTTTTTTTGATGTCAGAATCTTCAACTGGTTGAAGGTGGACAGCTAAGAAGAAGGAAGAAGAAGATTCTCAGACACACAGGTAACGATGAGAAACTGGATGGGAAGTGGTCACGAAGTCTGTGTCGTGTGTATTGATCTAGTTTAGTAACTGACGATATACGTATCTCACTATGTTACACAATAAAACGTTTACCATTACTGCGCGGGCAGTTGTTTGCTTCTCTGCAAAAAAAAAAAAAAAAAAAAAAAAAAATGCTTGCATCTGTTAAGAATACGACCACATAGTGCGTCTTAATAATGATAACATATGATCATTACGCTTAGTTATCTTGTTTCACGAGCAACACGTCCTTCAATCTTCAATTCTGGTTTTCTTTTCTATCAACAAAAACAAACACTCAAACAAACAAAACACCAAAGACCCCACCCCCCCCCCCAGAGAGAGAGAGAGAGA
>JADBJO010001099.1:361724-366724 GCA_016801955.1 Conus betulinus
GAAGCTAGTCCGTGCATCAATATACAGCACGCAAAACATCAGTTGAACAGAGAAACTGGAGTACACGCAATTCAAGGTCCAGAACAGTTTCAGTTTCAGTTTCATCAAGGAGGCGTCACTGCGTGCGGACTAGTCCATATACGCTACACCACATCCGCTAAGTTTTGAGACCACACTACGCATGTTTTTGAGCTGATGGATAAGTGAATTCACAACTAAGATGAGAGAATTGAAGAAGAGGGTCTCGTGGAATCCAAAACAGACACACAGTAGTACTGACGATGTGTCAACTTTCTAACATTTGATAGCAGAAAGTCTGCACCAAGAAATCCTCTGAAAGAGAAACGAGTCGTTACCATTCTAAGGAAAAAGGAACACCAGTTTCTGTGTATTTCAGGGCTGAAAGAGCAAGCCAGAACCAGCAAACAGGGGCTTGTTGACACTTTGTACAATTTAGAAACAGTCAATGTCATATGTTAGGGTGTTAAGCATTTTAAATGACATTGTCATCATCTTGTGCTCCAAATTTCAGAATGAGGATGGTGTTGTTCCTCCCACAACTTGAGAACACTGCTGAGCATGTCAAAGTTTGGTTTGTTTCCTCTTGACAAAGAACTCAGGCAGTCCGGTCTATGATGGATGCTCTAGATGTTGATGGACCACCAGAAGGGTCCACTTGTCCTTTAGTCCTTCGAATGAGACTGTAAACCGAGGTTCCGTGTGTGAACACGCGCATAACATCCTGCACACATGTAAACTTCCAACACGAACTTTCGGAAGAGAAGGCTAGTTTGGCCGTTCGTATGGATGACAAGTTACACATAGCATGCACCCTGCGTGAGAATTGGAAAGACTGAAGGAAGTAAGGAAATCGAGTGAGGTGAACGATATTGAATGACATGGACTGGATGACACGGGAAACGACTGAATGAAGAAGCGCCAGCTGGCAGCTCTTCAGACGGCACTACCCAGGTAGGCGGCCCGTTATGTAAACAAGTTAGGTTTGTAAAGCGCTTAGAGCTTGGTCTCTAGCCGAGAATAGGCGCTATATAAGTATTCATTATAATTATGATAATAAACTTATCTATATTTTCTAGCCATTATCTATCCTGCAGGGAGGGGCACAAAGAAAGAAAGGCAAAACTTGGTAACCGTTAGACAAGTGGACAATTTGTTATACTGATGGATCAGAAGAAAAAGGTAATTCCACCAAAATGGTTGGCACTAATCCTTTAATTCTCCATGTCAGTGGTTAAGAATGAAGAACTCTGGCGACAAATTAAGGTCTTTAATAGTGAATATAGGCAGCAATGAACATGTTCTGGTAAAAGAAAATGTGCAAGAAATCCACTTTGGTCTGATCAGGTCAACGCATACAGACAGACAAATACACGCATGTATCGTGCGCACGCGCACGCGCGCGCGCACACGCACACACACACACACACACACAGACAGAGAGAGAGAGAGAGAGAGAGAGAGAGAGAGAGAGAGCGAGAGAGAGAGAACAGCCATTTTCATATATTGACGCTTGCCGTGCACCATAGCTGTGGAGCACGTTTTTGCTGTAATTTGATGCCAGACTGCGTATTCACAACATGTTTACGTCGTTCATAAATGAGAAACTAAATTGTAGAGTAGATACTTCAGTTGCCTATCTTCTAAATCATGGTTTGCAGTCATTTTCATTCGTCAAAACGCGTCAAACGGTCACGTGGAATTTGAGAACGCGACGAGGGTCACGTAGGCCCGGAAAAAAGGGGTCAGGCGGCTGTTTGGCCTATGGCTGCCAGAACTCGTCAAATGTCTATACGACGCTGGCGGCTGGTGTTCTGAACACGAGTTCACCTAAACGGTACCTCACAAAACTTGCTTCGACCACTTTTTTTGTTGTTGTTTCAGAATCAATACAATATATAGTACCTCTCCACAAAAGCTGGTAATTCTACCCCCCAAACTCCAACTCATTGTTGCTAACACGTTCACTGCCGATACTCCGCGGCGCCAAACACACCGTCACGGCGTCTGGTCGCTCAGTTTGTTTAGCTTGGAATGTGATGGTCTCTGTCTGTCTGTCTGTCTGTCTGTCTCTGTCTGTCTGTCTGTCTATCTCTGTCTGTCTGTCTGTCTGTCTTCATCTCTCTCTCTCTCTCTCTCTGGATGTCTGTATGTGTGTGTGTGTGTGTGTGTGTGTGTGTCTGTCTGTCTGTCTTTTCTGTCCCCCCCCCCCTCTCTCTCTCTCTGTATGTGTGTGTATTTCTGTCTGTTTGTTGTCTGTCTGTCTGTCTGTCTCTCTCTCTCTCTCTCTCTCTCTCTCTCTCTCTCTCTCTGGGTAAAAAACCTGGTGCCACTGAGATTTCTTCACATTCATAAAAAAGAAGTTAACCATGGGAAAAGAGAAGATACATTAACAACAACAACAACAACAACAACAACAGCGACAACAACAAGAACAAAAAACAACAACAATAGCGACAACAACAACAACAACAACAATAGCGACAGCAACAAGAACAACAACAACAACAACAATAGCGACAACAACAACAAGAACAACAACAATAGCGACAGCAACAAGAACAACAACAACAGCAGCAATCGCAAACCACCACCACAACAACACACACACACACACACACACACACACACACACACACACACACACACACACACACACACACAAGCGCCAGAGCGAAACAGCAGTAACCACCCACCACAAGGAAAAAAAAAAAAAAAAAAAAAAAAAAAAAAGACAGAAAGAGGCCACTTCACTGGAACAAACAGGACGGTAGCAGACAGTACAAGGCACTGGAAGGCCAGAGTTCGAAGTCCAAGACATGGCGCCATCGTGGAGGTGGAAGGAAGGCCTAATGACAGAGCCGGAGGAAGATCTCACAATGCATGGAATTACTGTGCGCAGGACCGTGGTGTGTGTGTGTGTGTGTGTGTGTGTGTGTGTGTGTGTGTGTGTGTGTGTGTGTGTGTGTGTGTGTGTGTCTCTGTGTGTGTGTGTGTGTGTGTGTGTGTGTGTGTGTGTGATCGAGCGTGTACGTCCTGTTTACAGTGAAACCGACTCGTAATTATTGCGTCCTGAACTGACCGAGTTTGGAACCAGGTAGAGTGTTGCTGACTTCGTCGGAGAAGACGATACCGTTCGTTCACGTCAGTATCGGGACCTGCGCACGTGTCTAGAGTGGAACCACAACTAAATAGGAAAAAAAAGAAGGTTAATCGCTGGGGCCGAAGTAGGGCAGTCATGGGATGGGGTGGGACAGGGGCTTTTGAGTGGGGGTATGGTGGATGGTTGGGTAGGAGTAAAAAGCAGAGAGAGAGAGAGAGAGAGAGTGAATGATTTAATGAATGATTTATGAGGTAAGCTTAGAAAGTTTATTCTCATGCCTGGGGGGGGGGGGGGGGGGGGGGGGGGGGGGGGGGGGGGGGGGGGGGGGGGGGGCTGTTCGAAAAATAAATGTCAGAGATTAAACACAGACGACGCATGTTATAAAACAACATCGCGACTAGGAAGCGAAATCACGGAAGCAATTAACAAACGTCGAACACTGACGTGATTGTCATTGTGATTGCCCAAAGTTTCTCCACCGTCAGCAAGATTTCCGTTCTGCACCGCTGACTTGCTGCTGGAAGGCAATTGCACATTTTCCTTGTTTGTAGAAAGAACGCTGACCGTATTTCTCGTCCATTTTCTGTAGGTATGACATAATGTCGATGACAGTCACATTCTCTGAAGGGTCGTTCTGTTGTTCATTCACCTGACAAACGTCTTTGGGTTCGTCTTTGGGTTCTGTAAACCATGATCACAGCCAGTTGTCACAGTGTCTTCAGTTTTGCATTGTGTAATAGTCTGTGCGCTCACTGGAGGCCAGTCCTGTTCACAAACTGCATCACAGAACTCATCAACACAGTCTTGATCAGCACTTTGCTTACCTGACCCAAAATTCAACATCGAGCCGGAATATAGCTCAGTTGATCGAGAGCCAGACTCGTGATCCTGGGGTTGCAAGTTCGAATCTCCGCCGGGCCGTTTAGGTACAGGGGGATTTTTCCCTCAGAGTTAACATTGGTTCTGACTCCATTTCCCATGCAGTCCCTCGAATGAGACTATAAACCGAGGTTCCGTGTGTGAACGCACGCATAACATACACACACACGTAAAAAACCCATCACCAACTTTCGGAAGAGTAGGCCAGTTTGGCCGTTGATATGGATGACACGTTACACATAGCATGCACCCTGCGTGAGAAATGGAAAGACTGAAGGAAGTAAGGAAAATGAGTGAACGATATGGAACGATATTGACTGGATGACACGGAAAAACGACTGAATGAAGCGCCAACTGGCAGCTCTACAGTCGGCACTACCCAGGTAGGCAGCCCGTGTGTGTAAACGAGTGTGGATTGTAAAGCGCTTAGAGCTTGGTGTCTAGCTGAGAAGAGGCGTTATATAAGTATTCATTATTATAATTACTATCATTATCTTGTGCAACCGTTGCGGATTCTTTGTGCTCCATGTCGGTCTCTTTTTGCTTGTCGTTGTAGCCCTGTGTCTGGTGCTGTCGCCCTGTGTCTGGTGCTGTAGCCTTGTGTGTGGTGCTGTGGCCGTGTGTCTGGTGCTGTCGCCCTGTGTCTGGTGCTGTAGTCTTGTGTGTCTGGTGCTGTGGCCGTGTGTCTGGTGCTGTGGCTGTGTGTCTGGTGCTGTGGCCGTGTGTGTCTGGTGCTGTGGCCGTGTGTCTGGTGCTGTAGCAGTGTGTCTGGTGCTGTGGCCGTGTGTGTCTGGTGCTGTGGCCGTGTGTCTGGTGCTGTAGCCTTGTGTGTCTGGTGCTGTGGCCGTGTGTCTGGTGCTGTAGCCGTGTCTGGTGCTGTGGCCGTGTGTCTGGTGCTGTGGCCGTGTGTCTGGTGCTGTGGCTGTGTGTCTGGTGCTGTGGCCGTGTGTTTGGTGCTGTAGCCCTGTGTCTGGTGCTGTAGCCCTGTGTCTGGTGCTGT
>JADBJO010001099.1:371724-376724 GCA_016801955.1 Conus betulinus
GTTGGTGTGCAGGCCAAAACGCTCCCCCTTTCCCCAAAAGTTTAGTCCGAGTCCATTATGCGCCGGTTTATGCTCCGCGCCCTTAATTAACGCTGTGAACGAGACACTGTCGCTCTCAGAGGCGCGGGACGTGCGTGTTGGAGGGTGAACCCTCCATGAAAAGAGAGACGTTTGTTTACTCTGTGCATTTCTTTGGTGTGCGTTTGTTTCAACCTGTGGGACAACTGCGCATGTGTCTCTCTCTCTCTCTCTCTATCTCTCTCTCTCTCTCTCTCTCTCTCTCTCTCTCTCTCTCTCTCTCTCTCGCACTCCCCCCCCCCCCCCCCCCCTCTCTCTATCTCCCCGTCTCTCACTGTCCAGTCTGTTCCTCTGTTTGTCGCTGTCCGTCTGTCTGCAACTACGTACCTCTGTCTGTCTATCTGTTTGTCTGTCTGTCTCTCTGTTTGTCTGTCTGTGTCTGTCTGTCTGTCTGTCTGTCTGTCTGTCTGTCTCTCTCTCTCTCTCTCTCTTCTCTCTCTCTCTCTCTCTCTCTCTCTCTCTCTCTCTCTCTCTCTCTCACGTTTGGCTTCTGTGTTTTTTTCTTTTGCTTTAGTATTAATGTGTAAAAACATTTGACGTGAACCCTTATTGTTCTGTCGTCAGCTGTTCTTTTCACATTACAACCCCTACCCTCCGCCTTGTCACCCCTTCCCCCCCCCCCCCCCCCCGCGCGCGCGCGCGCACACACACACACACACAGACACACACAGCACAACACACAACACACACACACACACACAGCACACACACACACACCCCCCCCCCCCCCCACCACACACACACACACACACACACACATGGGAAGGCGGTGAAGAAGGAAGAGAGGGAAGGGGATGGGAGGGAGAGGAGGCGGTGGGGGGTGGGGGGGGGGGGGGGGGGGGGGGGGGGAGGAGTTAAGAGGAAAGACAGCGGGGATAGACCCCAGAAAAACAATACCCCTGCTTCCATGGCAGGTCCGTCAGGAGGAAGTGGAGCACCAAGAGCAGAGTCTAACGGGTGGAGGGGATTATTTCTGGCACCACCCTGTGCCCAAACCCCCCCCCCCCCCCCCCCAAAAAAAAAAAAAAAAAAAAAAAAAAAAGGATAGCTCACGAACGATTCCTTACTGAGAATGGGATTGGCCTAAGCGGTAACTGTGGGTGGGGGGGGGGGGGGGGTGGGGGCGGTGGGGGGGTGGGGGTGGGATGAGGGATTTACATGTGAATACGGAGAAGGGGAAGGCTAAGACTTCGTGGTTGGAATGCGGAAGTTTTCTGGGAAAAAAAAAAAGTACGAAGATTTGGGGGGGGGGGGGGGGGTGGGGGGGGGGGGGTGGTGGGGGGGGGGGGGGGGTGGAAGAGTGGAAGAGGAGAGGAGAGGGAGGGGTGGAGGGGGAGTGGAAGAGCGATCAATGATTGATGTAGATGTGTGTGAAGCGTGTGTGTGTGATTGTGTGTGCGCGCGCGCGCGTGTGTGTGTGTGTGTGTGTGTGTGTGTGTGTGTGTGTGTGTGTGGTGTGTGTGTGTGTGTGTGTGTGCGCGCGCGCGCGCGTGTGTGTGTGTATGTGTGTGTTTGTGGGTGTGTGTGTGTGTGTGTGTGTGTGTGCGCGCGCGTGTGTGGTGTGTGTGTGTGTGTGTGTGTGTGTGTGTGTGTGTGACTTACAGAGTTAGAGACCAAGAACGCATGGAGCCACTCTCCACTTGCGCCCTACTTGATAGTAATAATAATGATGATAATAATGATGATAATAATAATAATGATGATAATGATACTAACGATTATAAAAAACAGGAATAATGATAAAAGTAATAATGACAATAATATTTGAATGATAACAATAACTATCATGATGATGATAATAATGATAATGATAATGAAGAAGAAGAAAAAGAACAAGGAGGAGGAGGAGGGTATTCATAATAATAATGTTGATGACGATGATGGTGATGATGATGATGACGAGAAGAAGAAGAAGGAGGAGGAGGGGAGGAGGAGGAGGAGGACATTCATGATGGTGATGATGATGATGACGAGAAGAAGAAAGAAGAAGAAGAAGAAGGATGATATTCACAATAATAATGATGATGACGATGATAGTGATGACGATGATGACGAGAAGAAAAGAAGGATGATATTCACAATAATAATGGTGATGACGATGATGGTGATGACGATGATGACGAGAAGAAGAAGAAGAAGAAGAAGAAGAAGAAGAAGAAGAAGAAGAAGAAGAAAGAGTGATAATGATAACAATAACAAAGTATCCGGAGGAAACCTGGCTGGTCGTGGCCAGACTTAAAACCACACACACACACCATCCCGGACATAAAACACTCTCCTCATACTCTTTACCAGAGTGATAGAAACAAGCCCTAGAGGGTGGGGGGAGGGGAGGGGGAGGTAAGAGTAGGGGGGGGAGGGGGGAAGGGGAAGGACTGTTTAGAAGACATCTTTAGTACAATGACATCATCTCTCAGTCCCTCCCCCGCACACACTCCCACCTCCACCCTCTTCTGCGGCCAGTCGAAAACGCCGCGATCCAGCCGTTGACCCGTACTAACATGCATTACTGATCATGCGGAACGACTGTTCCGCTTTTGAAAAAAAAAGGGGGGGGGGGGGGGGGTAGGGGGGTAGTTAATTCTTTCTCTTTTTCCCCTCTCTTCTGGTATTGCATTGTAATGTGGCGACATGCCTCACTAATCTTACAGTGATTTCTCAGAAAAAAAAAAAAAGGGGGGCGGGGGGAGGGGGGTGGGGGGTGGGGGAAGACAGTTTGTCCCGTGTACTTTACTGGGAGGGTTAATTCTTTCTGTCTCTTTTCCCTCTCTCTTTCTTTCTGTCTTCAAAGGAGGGTTAATTCTTTCTCTCCCCCCCCCCCCCCCTCTCTTTCTTTCTGTCTTCAAAAGGAGGGCTAATTCTTTCTCCCCCCCCCCTTCTTTCTCTCTTCCCCCCCCCCCCCTCTCTTTCTTCTTTCTGTCTTCAAAGGAGGGCTAATTCTTTCCTTTCCCCCCCCTCTCTCTTTTTCTGTCTTCAAAGGAGGGTTAATTCTTTCTCTTTCCCCCCCCTCTCTTTTCTTTCTGTCTTCAAAGGAGGGTTAATTCTTTCTCTTTCTCCCCCCTCCTCTCTTTCTTTCTGTCTTCAAAGGAGGGTTAATTCTTTTCTTTCCCCCCCCCCCTCTCTTTCTTTCTGTCTTCAAAGGAGGGTTTATTCTTTCTCTCCCCCCTTCCCCCTTTCTTTCTTTCTGTCTTCAACTGAGGGTTAATTCTTTCTCGTTTTCCCCTTTCTCGTTTTCTCTTTTTTCTGTCTTCTGTGGAGAGTTAATTCTCTTTCTCTTTTTCCTTCCTATCTTTCTGTCTTCAATGGAGGGTTTTTCTTTCTTTCTCGTCTTCCCCCTCCCCCCCCCCCCCCTTTCTTTCTTTATATCTTCAATGGAGGGTTTTATTCTTTCTCTCTCCCCCTCTCTTTCTTTTCTGTCTTCATCTTTCTGTGGAGGGTTATATTCTTCTTTCTTTCTGTCTTCAATGGAGGGTTTATCCCCCCCTCCCCCCCCCCCCCCCTTCTTTTTTTTATATCTTCAATGGAGGGTTTATTCTTCTTCTCTTTTTCTCCCTCTCTTTCTTTCTTTCTGTCTTCAGTGGAGGGTTTATTCTTTCTCACTCTCTTTTTATTTATTTATTTTTTTCTCGGTCTCCATTTTTTTTTTTCTCTTTCCGTACCCTTGACGCTCCTTAACTTGTACGACTTTTTCACAGTATGCTCTTTGTCAGTGTCTGTTTAATAACAGTGTATATAACCTGTGTTTTTGCTCATGTAGGCGAAACTGCACGCATATACAACGGACTGATCCGCCTAAATGCTACTCGACCGCATCTGATCAAGCCATGAGATGATACTAGCGCGCATGCTTTACAGTTAGAATTGCAGGGTTACAACAACAGTAACGACGACAACAGTGGCAACAACAACAACAAAACAACACCCAACAGCAGCAACAACGACAACAGCAACAGCAACAACGACAACAAAACAACACCCAACAGCTGCAACAACGACAGCAACAACAACAGCAACAACAACACAGCAAAACAACACCAAAACAACAACAGCAGCAGCAGCAGTAGCAACAACAACAGTAACAGCAGCAGCAGCAACAACAACAACACACAGCAACAGCAGCAAACACACAACAACAATAGCAGCAACGACAACACAACAGCATCAGCAACAATAACAGTAACAGCAACAACAACAACAGCAACAACAATAGCGACAACAACAACACACAGTAACAGCAACAACAACAGTAACAACAACAGCAACAGCAACAGCAACAACAACCACAACAACAACAAAGGTAACAAGACTTTGAAAGACGAGGCCCAAGCAGATGGTTGACCTATGCGTGACCCCAGTACACTAGACAGGAGAGTTCATGAAAGCTGTTTTCACCGTGTGTTGTCAAGAACAGTAGGGGTATGCACAGTGGGAGCAACACACTCTCTCTCTCTCTCTCTCTCTCTCTCTCTCTCTCTCTCTCTGTGACTCTCTGACTCTCTCTCTCTCTCTCGCTCTCTCTGACTCTCTCTCTCTCTCTCTTCTCTCTGTCTCTCTCTGTCTCCGTCTGTCTCCCTCTGTCTATCTGTTTGTCTCTGTCTCTCTGCCCCTGTCTCGCTGTCTCTCCGACTCTGACTCAGTCTGTCTGTCTGTCTGTCTGTGTGTCTCTGTCTCTGTCTGTCTGTCTGTCTGTCTGTCTGTCTCTCTCTCTCTCTCTCTCTCTCTGTCTTCTGTGTGTGTGTGTGTGTGTCTGTCTCTGTCTGTCTGTCTGTTTCTCTCTCTCTCTCTAGCTCTATCTGTCTGTCTGTCTCTCTTTCTCCCCTTTTTTGTCGCTGTCTCTCTCTTGTGTCTCTGACTCTCTCTGTCTCTGCGTCTGTCTCCCTCTGTTTCTCTATCTGTCTCTCTGTCTGATCTCTCTCTCTCTC
>JADBJO010001099.1:386724-391724 GCA_016801955.1 Conus betulinus
TGTTTCGCACCAGGACGTATCGCGACAGATTTATCTCCCTTTATCCAGGACACGATCTAAGCTCATTCATCACGAATCCCGGTCCACTGTGGCTCCATGTTTGTCTAGCATTGCAAGCCAGTCCCCAAATTACGTGCGCTAGCCGAATCAAGCGAAGGCTAATGGCGTGTATCCATGTAGCAACTTTTGAAGCTTGACGCCTTGCTCAATATTGGTCAAAGGTGGTGTCAGCAATATTGACAGCAAGAGTCCTGACAGATAAGAAATTTGATCTGTTTGATTCATCCTTTCCTGTCTGTATTGCTTGAAATAGTCCAGTCAGCTTCCTTTTCCAGGATCAGGAGTTGATAATCCATGCAGATAGAATGAAAGTTGCTTCCCTTGCGACGGGCTTTTCGCTGACGCTGATTCCATTACAAACTCAGTCTCACTAGGTATTCGCGAAAACGACTGATCGCCAATCCAAACAGCACAGCGAGTTGTCTCTCTTTTGAAAACGCGTCGCTTTGAGAAAGTATAGTCACTTAGACAAGCAGAATGGTCTGGCCGCCTTTTACCAAAACGTTTATATGGATATAACCCCGCGGCAGATTAGACGGGAAAACTCAGCCGATCAAACCGGGTTCCGCGTAGCGCATTCTCTTTGTGTTTTCATTTGGTAATCTCCCCTTCTCCTCCCACCTCCTGGACAGAGCACAGAACCAACGACTCTGTCCGAGAGCAGATGACCACACTGGCAGGACCACAGGAACCCCTTCCTCTCGGCTGCGGTCAAGAGGTGACCGCTGATGTGGTTTGGCCACAGTGACACGACACGACTCGCTGGCAAAGACAGTCCTGCCAGGGACGCTTGAAGGAGGAGGAAGGCGCAGAGGCAGGCAATGAAAGAGCTGGTCGAAGAACGTGATGGAATGGACCAACCTCAGGCTGCCAGAACTCCTGCGAGAAGCAGAGGACAGGCCGCGATGGAGAAGATCGGCGGAGTCGTCCCTCTTGTCCCCCCTACGACCCCTCAGGTCATGGGAATGAGATGAGATGAGTCTCCTCTGTCAGTTCGTGAGTGAGGAGATTGGTTCTGCGCACCAGCCAGAAGACTTGACTTAACTCATAGAGGGATGGGGAAAATAATAAGGTTGCAGACGTTGAAGCCGTTTGATGTTTGCCCGCAAAACCATTAAAGAGATGTCTTAGTTGTGTAGAACATTTTGATGTTTTGTGACGCAAGCCACTAAAGAGATGTCTTGGTTGTGAGGAACATTGTGATGTTTGTCCACAACTCACTGAAGAGATGTCTTGGTTGTGTGGAACATTGTGATGCTTTGTCCACAAACTCACTAAAGAGATGTCTTGGTTGTGTGGAACATTGTGATGTTTTGTCCACAGTTCACTAAAGAGATGTCTTGCTTGTGTGGACATTTTGATGATTTGTGACACAGCTCACAAAAGAGATGTCTTGGTTGTGTGGAACATTGTGATGTTTTGTCCACAACTCACTAAAGAGATGTTTTGCTTGTGTGGAACATTGTGATGTTTTGTCCACAGTTCACTAAAGAGATGTCTTGCTTGTGTGGAACATTTTGATGATTTGTGACACAGCTCACAAAAGAGATGTCTTGGTTGTGCGGAACATCAAGGGGGCTGGAACAGAAAAGAAGCCGAGTGGAGTCCGAGGCTTGGTGGTCCACACTGTGGTCATGCTCCACGCCTCTTCGATCCGCCATGGTCCATTTCCACCCGTGCTGTTCATCCATCCATTCTGTTCATCCATCCATTCTGTTCATCCATCCGTTCGGTTCATCCATCCGTTCTGTTCATCCATCCATTCTGTTCATCCATCCGTTCTGTTCATCCATCCATTCTGTTCATCCATCCGTTCTGTTCATCCATACGTTCTGTTCATCCATCCGTTCTGTTCATCCATCCATTCTGTTCATCCATCCACTCATCCATTCTGTTCATCCATCCATTCTGTTCATCTATCCATTCTGTTCATCCATCCATTCTGTTCATCCATCCATCAGTCCGTCCATCTTATGCATCCGTCTATCCATCCATCCACCCATCCTGTCTATCTGTTTTTCAACAGTCCATCTACCTGTGTCTGTCTGCCTGTTTATCCATCTATCTATCTATCATCTACATGTCTGTCTGTCCATCTATCTGTCTATGTATGTGTGTATGTATGCATCTGTCTGTCTGTCTATCTATGTATCTATCTATCTGTATGTGTTCATCCATCTCTCTATGTATTTATGTATCTATCTGTTTGTCTGTCTGTCTGTCTGTCTACCTACCTATCTATCTATCTTGAGTGTATGCGTAGGAGTCGGGGCTGGGAGAAAATAGTGGGGATGAAAGACATGGGGGGGGGGGGGGGGGGGGGGGCAGGCTTCACTTTTCGCCGATGGTTACCTAGAAAAAGATTTCAACATCTGTTGCGTTAGCAACTGGGAAAGGGGAGGGAAGGAGGTGGGGGGGGGGGGGGGGGGGGGGGGGGGGGGGGAGGGGCAAGTACACATGGCTGGGCAGGAGGGGGAAGTGTGTGTGGGAGGGGGGGTTGGTGGGGGGGAGAGAGGAGGAGGAGAGAAGTGGATATCGATCACCTCCTGACGACGTGAAAACGTGGATGCGACCAGTATCGGCGTCGGTGTGTTTATTTGTGGACAGAGCGCTTTTCGAAAAACCTGCACGATAGATTTCCTTCACACACACACACCCTCCCCCTCCCCCCCTCACCTTTCTGTTGCGTTGTGACAGCGGCTGGAAAGCGCTTTCTCGAGGATGAGCACCTCATCCCCCGCCCCCCCCTCCCCTCCCCCCCCCCCCCCCCCCCCCCCCCCCCCCCCACACACACACACACACCGGGTGTGAGTCTCATTTCCGCTTCGCTGTACATGATGCAGACCGTGCGTGGCACAGGGCTGGACGTGTGGCTTCACAGAGGGGAAGAGCTTAGGCCCCCCAGAAGATAGGGGGGGTGGTGTGCACGCGCGCGCGCGCACACACACACACACACACACACACACACGCGCGACACACACACACACACACACACACACACACACACACACACACACACACACACACATACACACACACACACACACACTCACACACACACACAAACGCGTGCGCAAGAGACACACTTGTCTTAACAGCACCATAAAATGTAATCTCAAAAATAAACAGGACAACAGCGCTGGACAAGTCATTGTGACGTTTCACCACGACCACGTACGTGTAGGAAAACACGTCCTACCTAAAGGCTGCTCGTCAGGAGAGAGAGAGAGAGAGAGAGAGAGAGAGAGAGAGAGAGAGAGAGAGGAGAGAGAGAGAGAGAGAGAGAGAGAGGCGTAAAAAACCATCAGGGGGGGGGGGGGGGGGGGGGGGCCAGAGAAGAGAGAGAGAGATTAAGGCGGTAAAACCTTATCAGTTTCGGGGAGAGAGAGAGAGAGAGAGAGAGAGAGAGAGAGAGGAGAGAGAGAGAGAGAGATTTTTTCACCAGGGTAATGAGATAAGCAAATACGAATGCTTTTTTTTTTTTCACCCAGTCCTGGGGCAAAAGGAAAAAACAAACAAACAAACAATGACGATGATGATGATAATGATGATATTAAAAATGATGATGAAATGATGATGATAATGTGTGTATTTGCGTGTGTATATACGTAGTGCGTATGTGCGTGTCTGTGCGTATGTGCGTGTGCTGTGTGTGTGTGTGTGTGTGTGTGTGGTGAGGGGGGGGGGGGGGGGAGGTGGGCATGTGTGTAGAAAGGTTCTTTGGTGTTCGTTGTAGACAGGTTCCACTGTCGCCTGATCGGGAGACCTCTACACTGTCTTCTTTTCATTTGTGCCGTCGTGAGAAGGCGCTGTGTTTGTTGTGAATTAGAAATGGGGAAAAAAAACTTCAACAGGGGACCCGAGAACTCTCCAGCCCAAACAGTGCATGATCGATCCTAACTCTGAACCATACCAGACCCCCCTCTCCCCCCTTAACCTGACCCTAAATCTGAACCTTAACTTAACCCCTAACCGCTCAAAGTCTTACTGAAAAAAAAAAAAAACTTCACAGTTTAATTGTGTTTGCAATGTGTGTGCGTGTGTGTTTTGTGTGTGGAGGGGGGAGGGACAGGGGCGGTTGTCTTCTCGTTCCGCCATCATGAAAAAAAAAGAAAAAGAGCATTGACTGCACTGGCACGCGCAAGTGTTGTTGTGGCTACACACCACAATTGGGATTTTGCACCAAAACACACGTGTAAGAATTTTGAGGCCTGCCATAAATTTGAGCCTGCGTTTAAAGTTAACACTGATCATTGATCCAAAGGACAACTCCCCATCGATTATTTGCCTTATTTGGGGAGGATTTCCAACCATGAAAAAATCACAAACAATCATCAAATGCATGACCTTCCCCTTAGCTGACCTCACATTTCAGGCCTTTGCTCTCCTCACCCGTGACCTTATCTTTGCGCCAGCTGGAAGTCCCCCAAATAGTCCCATTCCTTTGATTGGAATCTGTCTGCATGGAACCACCTGGGGCTGTACTTACATGTCGTCGGTAGCGGGGGAAGTGACCTACTTACCTCGATGAAGCTCGAATGTCCGTTACTTGCAGATTAATACGTCGAGAGTAACCTTTGACCTCGTGGTTTGCGGTGGGTGAGAGGGTGGATAACCTACAACGAGGATAAGGCATGAGTTCGCCCTGGGGTAGATCAAAACAAAGATGGCTGCCAACTTTGTGGTTTTTCACCGACGAAGGCAACTATTGCGGAGAAGGTTGGGGGTTATTCAAGACATGCGCTGAAGGAGGGAATCCCTCCTTTTATCTGACCTTCACCCCTTACTTTCTCGACACTTCGTAGGTAGAAACCGCGACAAAACCCAGAGGACATAGCAGCGAAGGTAGAATGCGATGAACCCACAGGGTTTGTACCCAGGAGTTAATGTCGATGCAGAAGTAAATTTACCGACGACATACAAGTACGGCAGCTGGCTTG
>JADBJO010001099.1:401724-411724 GCA_016801955.1 Conus betulinus
CACAGTGGGAGGGCACCCAAAGAAATGTTATTTCAGTGTCTCTGATTGAGAGGAAATGTACTAAATTATGTATTTCAGTGATCATCACAGGTCGAACTTTTAATTCAAAATTCTTCATTGCAGTAAGAACTGACTTGGAATCTACACATAAAACAACATAAATTTTGAGGGTAATCAACAACAAACTTTAAAGCCATAATTATAGCAAATATCTCAGCAGTGAATATAGATTTGTTTTTTTCCGAGATAATAAGACTTTTCTTTGTTAAGTCTGGGATAATGTATGCTGCACCTGCATGTTCATTGAGTTGTGTGTGTGTGTGTGTGTGTGTGTGTGTGTGTGTGTGTGTGTGTGTTGAATGTGGTGTGTGTGTATATGGTTGTGGGTTTGGGGAAGGGTGTGTGTGTGTGTGTGTGTGTGTGTGTGTGTGTGTGTGGGTGTGTGTGTGTATATGGTTGTGGGGGTGGAGGAAGGGTGTGTGTGTGTGTGTGTGTGTGTGTGTGTGTGTGTGTGTGTGTGTGTGTGTGTGTGTGTGTGTGTGGTGTGTGTGTATATTGTTGTGGGGGTGGGGGAAGGTGTGTGTGTGTGTGTGTGTGTGTGTGTTGAGTGTGGTGTGTGTGTATATGGTGTGTGTGGGGGGGGGGGGGGGGGGGAGGGTATGGGTGTGTGTGTGTGTGTGTGTGTGTGTGTGTGTGTGTGTGTGTGTGTTATCGTTGGTATTCTAGTCCATATTGATTACAGTATTATCGTTATACAGTGGGAGCTTCTCACTGGGCGTTTCCGTTCTGTATTAATGAAATCATCGTTACCATTCCTCAAGGCATAAAAAGTCTGTCGCAGTCATCATTTTGTTTATTACGCTCTTATTGGTGTTTATTTGGGCTTCTCGTTGATGGTCCAGGCTTTTATTTATTAAACCAGTCTTGTGAGTGTTTTTTTTTTGTGTGTGTGTGTGTCCGGGTCCTTCAATTATTAAACCATTATTGTGTGTTTTGTTCTCAGTCCTTTATTTATTAAACCATTATTGTGTGTTTCATGTCCCAGTCCTTTATTTGTTAAATCATTAGTGTGTGTGTTTGTGTCCAAGTCCTTTTTTTTTTTTTTTTAACCATTATTGTGTGTTGTTTGTGTCCAAGACCTTTATTTATTAAACTGGTGTTGTGTGTTATTTTGTGTGTCCAAGTCTGTATTTATTAGACCATTGTTTTTTTCATTCATTTGGGCTTTCTTGTTGCTGTCTCAGTTCTGTTTGCATGAAACTATTTTGGCCTGCGCATTTGAGGTCATCGTTGAGGGTCCTTTCCTTTTTATTTTTGTTTGCGTGCTTGTTTTTGTTTACTTAAACCACAGACATTGCGTTACTGTGTCCAGTCCTTTTTTTTTTTTATCCAACCATTGTTGCTGTTGGGATTTTATCGTTGTGTGCCCCAGTCATTATCTGTTTAAACCGTTATTGCGTAGCGCGGATTACTGTTGGCGTCCCAATCGTTCTTTATTGAACCATTATCTTTATGTAATAAGGGGGGGGGGGGGGGGGGGGGGGGGGGGGGGGGGGGGGGGGGGTGTTGTGTTGTGCGGCGGGCTTACCCTTGTGTGTACAAGTAGTTTTGTTGTTGTTGTTTATTAACCATTGTCTTTATGTAGTGGGACTTGTCCTTGTGTGTGTGTCTTAGTTGTTCTTTATAAGAACCATTTTCATTGTTTAGTACGGGCTCTCGTAGGCATTCTCTCAGTCCTCATGTCATGAGAGAGACAGAGACGCAGAGAGAGACAGAGACATATGAGAGAGAGAGAGAGAGAGAGAGAGAGAGAGAGAGAGAGAGATTATCGTTGTGGATTTATTTGCTGGTGCCCCAGTCTTCTTTTTGTTTTTTTTTTTTTAACCTTTTTCCCCCCCCCCCCCCCCCCCCCCATTAAACCTTACCCATTCAACCATTATTGTTGTGTATTTCTTGTTGGTTTCTTTTTTTTTTTTTTATGTGATAAATCATTAGCATTGTAAAGTGGGACTTACTGTTGAAATCCCAGTCTTTCTTTATTTAATTTTAGTGACGGAGGTGGTACGTCTATCATTAGATGACAGATATACTTGGTATTCGGCAGGTCGCGTCCGTGAAACGTCTAGTCCTGTTTTTTTTTTTGTTTATTTGTTTGTTTTTCCTTTTCAATATCCTCTGTACGCAGCAGAAGCGTTGAGCAGTCGTGTTGTGGCGAATGTGCATCGGTTTGAAACGCAGGGATTCGTCTTTGTGGCAGAACTGCACTGAAAAGCAGACGACGTCTCTCTCTCTCTCTCTCTCTCTCTCTCTCTCTCTCTCTCTCTCTCTCTCTCTCTCTCTCTCTTTCTCTCACACACACCACACAGTCTGTCCCTCTCTCTCTGTCTCTTTGTTTCTGTCTGTCTGTGTCCATGTCTGTCTGTCTGTCTGTCTGTCTGTCTCCTCTGCCTGCTCTCTCTCCTGCTCTCCTCTCTCTCTCTCTCTCTCTCTCTCTCTCTCTCTCTCTCTCTCTCTCTCTCTCTCTCTCTCTCAATCGCTGCCGAAACAAGTCGTCATATACAGACTGATAAAGCTGTCAAACCAGTCCACTTCAGCATAGCTGGCAACGGGCCGTATCATTTGCAGGTAATTTTGCGAGTTATCGATAATTGGTTATCGCCTGGGCTTCGATAAACAGCACCGATGATACTGGCGGAAAAGGGGTTAAAAAAAAAAAAAGAAAAAAGAAAAATGCTGATGCGGAGATTGACCTCATACTTCATAAAGATGACCCCAAAATGGAAGTTTTGTTTGTTTGTTTGTTTTTTGATGATGTAGTGAAAGCCCGTTTTTATTGCCATTCCGGCTTTTAGACAAAATGCTCACCTGTCGATGTACAAGAAATTACAGGACACCCAATGACTCAACACTTGTGTGGGTTTTTTTTGTGCGTTTTTGTTTGTTTGTTTGTTTTTTTTTTTTTGTTTTTCACGCTTTGCAAGCTCACGTTCGCTCCTTTCATTCTCAGTGGGCGTGTGAGATTGACATATTCAAAATTACGGTGTTGCGCTTTAAAAAAAAAAAAAAAAAAAAAAAAAAAAAAAAGTGCGGCGCGCGCGTGCAGTGTACAAGAGAACGAAAAAGTCGCGTAACCTTCTGGAGTTTTTTTTTTTTTTTTTTTTTTTTTTTTTGATCTGTCGTCGCCCGAAGTTTCTTCAAACTGTATGACAGGGACGAGCCAGACAGCTGGCTACGTCAAAAGCTGGAGCCATGCGTGTAACATGGTAGCCGTCGGTTTTTGTTGTTGTTGGGTTTTTTTTTTTCCCTTCGTTTTGGCAGGCAAGGCCCGGGTCATTTTGACTGGTTAGAAGGTGCACTGCACAAAGTTTGGGTTATTTGAACTGTAAGTGATCATCTTCACGAGTTTCGGCCGTGTTCGTGCCTTTGAAGGAAAGTTGTGTCGTCGACATCTCAACTGAGAAAGCTTTAACGAAGTTTTGAGAGAGAGAGAGAGAGAGGGGGGGGGGGGGAGGGAGAGGAGGGGGAGGAGGGAGGGGGGGAGAGAGGGAGGGAGAGAGAGGAGAGAGAGAGAGAGAGAGAGAGAGAGAGAGAGAGAGGAGATGTGCCCCGTTATTTGTCAAGAGAGAGAAAAGCAGACAGAAACGAAAGCAAAGCAAGAAAAAGGTATGCCCCAAAATGCTTTGTCCATGCAGTGGAGAGAGAAAAACAGAAACGAAAGCAAGAAAAGGGTATGCCCCAAAATGCTTCGTCCATGAAGTGGAGAGAGAAAAAGAAACGAAAGCAAGAAAAAAGGTGTGCCCCAAAATGCTTCGTCCATGCAGTGGAGAGAGAAAAAACAGAAACGAAAGCAAGAAAAAGGGTGTGCCCCAAATGCTTCGTCCATGCATCGGAGAGAGAGAGAGAAGCAGACCACAACGAACACAAAAACCAAGAATGCCCAGATACTTTTGTTCTTGCGGAGAACAGTGTGAAAAAGACTCTCTGTGTGTGTGTGTGTGTGTGTGTGTGTGTGTGTGTGTGTGTGTGTTTACGTACTTGTGTGTGTGTGTGTGTCTCAGATATTCAGTTCTCGTGAGTAGTCGAGAAGACAAGGGTTTTGTAATCATTTTCACGGAAAAATTGGCAAACACGTGCATGTCAACAGATTGACTGTTAGAAGAGTCAGTTCAAAAATATTATTCAGTAGAAAACCTATTCAGCAGTTCCATGACGATTGATTTCACCAGGAAAAAGCGTCCCCCCAAAATCAACGAGGTCTATTTCAGCACTACTAGTATTCCAGCTCCCAATCGTCTTCGTGTCTGACGGAAAAGTCCACAAACTGCTTACCCCAGTGTGATATGAAGAACAAGAAGTGTTGCTGATGTCGCTTCGTTGAGCAAGAGCGTTCGTTCATACGACGTAGACAGATTCAGGTTAGCAGAAAGATAAAGACTAAAAAAGATGCGAAGCATATAAACGTACTCCAGTTTATCTTCCTGAAAAACGTCACAACCAAACATGCGTCACAGTGTATTTGTACTTTCAGAGATATTCCATAAAGAAAAAAAAAAAACCGTTTCGGGCCGTTATAGCCGTTAGTAACGTTCTGGTAAAATGAAACATCGGGCACCATCCGTGACCCATAATGAACATAGCTACAAATTTCCAGAAAGATCGGCCCAGAAGTTTTGTCTGGAGCGATTGGAACACATTTGGACCACGGACAGACACACACACAGACACACAGACACAGACAGACACACACACACACACACACACACACACACACACACACACACACACACACACAGCATTTCTTCGTTCCCATTGTAAAGTAGTCCCTGTTCTACAAGAACTGGAAGTACAAAAAAGAAAAGTTGGCTACTACAGTGTCCAGGAGTTAGCAATGGAAATGTGAATAAAATAACCACAGAATCTTGACTTGCGCGCGCTGGGTCACTGCGTGGGCCCCCCCCCCCCCCCCCCCCCCCTTTTTTTTTTTTTTTTTTTTTTTTAAACCCGCTACGATTTCCAGATCGGAGGTATCTTTTTCATCCTTGTCATCCAACCCCACACTGAAAACAGAGTGAAAAGCAACTCTTTCAACTTGAATGAGAAAGGGAGTCGCGTGTCAATGAATAAATTCATGAATAAACCGGCATATTATTTATTTGTCCTTAATGTTTGTTTGTCTTTGCCTGAAGAAGACCCAAGAGGTGGAAATGCACTGTGTTTTTGTCCTGTACTCTAGTCTGTGTCCTTGGTGGTAACTAACCCTCTCTCGGTCTAAATTTCGCTTGCATTTCCGCCCACAGTCACTTCGTTTTGAAACTAAATAGATTGTCAGAAAACAAATATTTCTGTCCGCATTGCCTCCCCCCCCCCCCCCCCCCCCCACACACACCACACACACACACACCCGCTCTTCCTTCTTTCCACCGACCCACCCAAATGAAGAGAGTTATGAATAAAACCCAGATGTTTAGACTGTCAAAAAAAAATCTCTCTCTCTCTCTCTCTCTCTCTCTCTCTCTCTCTCTCAGTGTGTGTGTGTGTGTGTGTGTGTGTGTGTGTGTGTGGGCGCGCGCGCGCGCGCGTTCGTGCGTGCGTGCACGTTCGGTCTTGGGCCTTGAGTGTCTAAACTTTGGTGTATACTGCCATCAAAAAGTCAGGGACCAGCTCCGGTTTTTCAGCCGATCCAAACAGAAACTCGCAAAGAACGAGTCGTAGGAACACTTCAACATGGAAACTGAGCACAGTGACAACGCTGACCTTTGTGCACGTGAAACCCGGCTTCTCCTGTCCGCTGCTGATGAACCACGAGACCCTCTTCTTCAAAGTCTCTCATCTTGGTCATTCATTCATTTTATCCATCAGCTTGAAATCATTCGTCGTGTGGTCTCGAAACTTTGCGGATGTGGTGTAGCGTATATGGACTAGTCGGCACGCTGTGACATTCCTTTTGATGAAACTGAAACTGATGAGACTGCTATGCAGGCCTCCGTTTCAGTTTCAGTTTCATCAAGGTGGTGTCACTGCGCGTGCGGACAAGTCCATATACACAACGCCACATCCTCGGAGTTTCAGAGACTACACTACACGCCTTACTGCAAGCCACAGGAGACATTGACAAGCCCACGGAATTTGTACCCAATTACCGACCGACCCAGTTTTGGTCAACAAGCCAGGATAGCCACGGTGTCAATGCGCGATGCACGTGCAACAAGCGTCCCAGCGTTTCACACCCTGTCCGCCATGTCTGCTCAGCTGGAGATGTTGAAAGAGCCAGTCAGTGTAAGTGGGTTTACAACAAACCTGGCTCGCTGTGGTCCTTGACTTTTTTGTTTGTTTTGTTTGTTTTATTAAAGGGTGAATGTAGGACTCGAGGCCGCCGACTTGTCCATCCGTCTGTGTTTTGCCCGTCTCCCCCGTGTCACGGTCACCAAGCAGTCGTTTCCCGTTCGTTGGTCGACGCTTGTCTGTCGGTCACTGAATACCTGGGCTGATTGGAGCTATCGGCTTGCAGTTACCACACACACACGCTCGCGCGCGCGCGGACACACACACACACACACACACACGCACACGCACAATACAGTATTTATTCCTTTTGCCCCTTTTGGGTATGGAGGAAGGGTGTTGTGTTTAAGCAATAACAGGAAAAGGAAAACAAACAAGCCAAAATAAAACATAAACTGCCAGTCAATACTGACATAGACCAACAATTTACAACACTTGAAATAATCTAATATAACTTTGACAATAGAAGCACTTGTTTTCGATTAGTAGAAGACATCGTTTTGACAAAAATTATAGACAGATTTTGGGGAGAGAAATCTTTTTGGCAAATACGTGTGCTGCGCAAAGTAACGTATGATGACCATTCCATGATAAAATGAAAACCATCACCCATTGCAGACATGTCACATTTATTACATATCCTTTCTTCTTTTGGAATAGCAAATCGACGATCTACTTCAATTGGCAATTTATGATTAGCTCATCTAAATTTGATAAGAGGGTAAATATAAACATCCCCCCCCCCCTCTCTCTCTCTCTCTCTGTCTCTGCCTCTCTCTCTCTCTCTCTCTCTCTCTCTCTCTCTCTCACTTCGTCCGTGCCCCAACTTTCCCTCTCTCTCTCTCTCTCTCTCTCTCTCTCTCTGTCTCTCTCTCTCTCTCTCTCTCTCTCTCTCTCTGCTGCTCCTCCTCCTCCTCCTCTCTCTCCACCTCTCTCTCCTTCCCTCCCCCCCCCCCCCCCTTCTCTCATGTCTCATTTGTCCAGGTCCCAACTACCTACCCCCCCCCCCCCAACCCCCGCCCCCCCCTCACCAACTGCCTTACAGGCGCCCGGCATTTTAAACGTTCCTCGTCCATCTATCTTACCGTGTCGTCATTTTGCTGAGGTCGGCGTCTCGATGGACAGGTCTTCGCCCTCGAAAAGCTCTGCAGTCGTATAGAACGAATGTAAAGGGTTATAAACATGACCCTCGGGTCTGACCAATTTGTGGCTCATGTTTCCGAAGCTGCAACGATAGCCGAATGACGGGCCAGTTGTTTGAAGCGAATGCTTTGCTGGACGTGCGTGTGCTGAGAGTCATCTGCATTCTATGGTACATTATGCACATCAGACTCTTGTTCCCCAAGACCTGCAAAGTCTGTTTCGTCTGGGGCTTAATCTTGCAACTGATGCCTGTGATGTTTGGAAGAGACTCCAAAGTTGATGGAAGTTAAAGATCCTCCCACACGTTAGACGACCCTTCTACGTTTCCAACACGGAGAGGGAATATTTTAAAAGAATTTGAGTTTGGTTTTTGTCAAACGCGTAGACTAACACTGTAAATCTTGTAGCAAGCCATGTCAAATCACACACTGAAGAGAAGAACCCTATTCCGTTTAAAAGTAGGCCTGTATACAGATGGATTTTGAACAGTGAAACAAGCAGGCTCGGCACGTTTTTTTTTTTTTTTTTTTTTTTTTTTTTTTTTTTTAACTGATAATTTAAAAATGCCTTCTTCTTGGATCAAACATTTCAATGTTCACGGAGGAACTTGGTTCGTCTCTGACGGCTCTAAATCTTGTTTTGGATTTCCGAAAAAGATGTCTTTCTAATCCTGTTTTGTATTCATTCAAAATCGGTTCTCTGAGCATTGCAATTGTTAATATTGCAAAGGAAGATCTGAAGTGATCGTTGAAATCGGTCATAATATTCTGTAGTTAGAGATCAATCTATATGTTTTTTTTTTTTTCTTCTTGATTTTTTTTTTTTTTTTTTTTTGATAGAAGTTGGCAGAGCAGAGAAGAGAGGTGGAAAGCTTTATTCAGAATCACAACAGCACAATGTTTCTCTACCATCAGAAGAAAATTGCTGTTTAATTCAGTCTTATGTTTTCACGCAGGTTCAAGCCATGAAGAAATGTGACAACGAATAAATGTTGAAAATTCACGACAAAAACAAACCGAAAAATAGAGCAAAAGTACTCTTATGTATAGATGTACAGATGGAAAACTGACACTTTGGACACCAAATACATTCAAAAACATTTGACATGTTTGTGGACAAAGTCTCAATATCAAACGCATCTTTTCTTTGCAACGAAATGAACCGCTATTTCTAAATACCTAGTCCAGGAGATGTTTCAAATCGGCTTCATCTGCTTATTTAGTTGATTTTGTTGCTTTAGCACACAGTCTGGCATAGAATTATTTTTAGATGCACTTTTTACACTTGCAAACACCCCTCTCTCTCTCAATCGCACACGCACGCACACACACACACACACACACACACACACACACACACACACACACACACACACACACAGAGCAGGGGGAGGGGGGGGGGGGGGTTAGAAGCAAGTGCAAGCATGGAACGCACTCAGACAACTAGGTTTCCCCAGCTGATACAGTGGACGCACTTAGAAAACTAGGTTCCCAGCTGATACAGTGTTAGCGTTGCTTTACATGCACTTTTAGCTTCTCGTTTTCCCCCCTTCCCTTTCGTGGCCTAGTTGATGGCAACCTGACCTGTAATTCCAATGTAGACTGTCCCAGCCAAATATTGAATGACAATCGACTTGATTTGTGTTCCAGTGTAGACTGTACACTTAAATATTGAAAGACAATCAGTTTGATGTATTTTCCAGTGTGGACTGTCCAAGCCACGTAGTGAATGACAATCAGTTTGATGTATTTTCCAGTGTGGACTGTCCCTAGCCAAATAGTGAATGACAATCAGTCCAGTTTATTCTTGACTGGATAAAGGAAACTGTTCACGTGGAGGTCGCCCTGATAACCGCGGTCATAGAACTAGTATTTTTTTTTTTCAGCGCAGTAGCAGAAGCGGCAGCAGCAGCAGCAACGGGAGTGTTTTTTTTTGTTCAGGCTTGGAACGAAAGTTGAATGTTGTTCACTTAAAGTCTTCGTTTTGGGGGGCCCTGGGCTTTAAGGAATGAGTGAACTTGTCAGCGATTCGTGTCCCCGTATTGCATTCACTGTTGTCGTTTAGTTTAGTTTAGTTTTGTTTTGTTTTTTTTTTTTAATCCTTTCTCCAATTACCATCACCCATTACCACCGCCACCGTTTCTAGAACTGACAATGATGAAAATAACAACTACAACAGTGATAATAATAGTAATGATAATAATGATAACAACAACAATGATGATAGTAGCAATAATAATAATGATAAGCATAGCGATTGTAATTACTATTATTATTATTGCTGTGAACATGACGATGATAATGGTGATGGTAATAATCTAATCAATTGTTTTCTTTACAATTATTATTACTCCTATTGTCATTTTCATCATCATAGTAGTGGTGGTGGTGGTGGTGGTGGTGGTGGTGGTGGTAGTAGTAGTAGTAGTAGTCTCATTATCATTATTATTATCACAATTATCATCATGATCATCATCATTTAAAAAAAAAAAGTGACATTTTTTCATTTCGTTTCCCTTTCAGTCCCTCCAGCCATGACATTAAAGTAGAGGGCGCACATGGTTACAAAAAACAAT